>JBBPQL010000995.1:0-13997 GCA_038092515.1 Boletus subparvulus | reverse complement strand
TAATGCGTCTCTTTCCCGTGAAATGTCTCGTTATTTCGCTTGAGATACCTAAGGAACGCCTCGACGGCACAACCTTGATAAGCGGAAGTGAACCCGTTTCTCAACGTGTTCAACTGGGATTCCGAGATTGGGCCTGTCCATTTCGTGTAAGGACAAACTAAGACATGTATGAAGAGGAACCTACCCAGCAGGGCCGACGCTGACACAGGAGCCTGAAGGAAGTCTACGGGTGACGAGGAGCTTGAGCGAAAGACGAACTCAACTACTCATGATTAGCGTGCGTACCGAGTGCTCGAATATCACGATATGACCCAGTTATCCAAGCATCCGCCATCATGGTCCTTAGCGAAGGATGTTTGTCAAAGAGTTGTATTGAAACATGTCCATCAAGATTTTTAGGATCCAGTCGATTGTCCTGACGAATCACTTCTTGGAGCGTCGGCACCAAGAAGAAATCCCCAAATGATAGACATTCCCTGGCATCTCTGCCCTCAAGGTTATACAGATGATGCATATTGTGAGTCACTGCTTCGTCCATCCGACGATGGTCAGCGTCTGTGTAGGGCTTAACCGCGTTTGAAAATGAAGAATGTGCAGAACCGGATGGAATATTAGTGTCAACTTCCATCGAGTTACTAGTGTTGTCGACGTTCATGATGGATGAAAACAAGGTACGACAATGTGGCGGGCATTGTCGCAGTTAAACTTCCCATTACCTTGCTGGGAAGCAAGGTCACATAGTTTGACGGTTGTTCTGCCAAACGTCAACATCAACAAATAGCCCCTGTCAGGGCGGCCAACACCTCGCCCGCTAACTCACTTCGATGGCATCTAACTTTCGAACTCTGCTACTGGCTCCGCCTCGCCCAGCAAGGTCCCTGCCGGCAAGGACGGCCCTAGTTGCAATCCTCGAATCTGCCGCCGACGAAGGCGGCAGTTCCCGAGTTTTCCCACTCCGACCACGGGACAACGAGACGGTGCCGGTCGGAAGTAGCTTAAGTTTTTGTCTTGTGGAGTGTGAATGCAAAACTGGATGACGTAGCCCCCTCGGATGTAGATAGGGGAACAGTGCACTGTACAGGATCGGTAGCGTACTATGTGCGCCAATTAAATCCTAGGGCTGTCAACCGCTGCCGTACCGTACGTTCATCAGCAATGTAACAAACGCTTGTGTGCTCCTCAGCCTGGCAAAGGAAAGCATGCGAGTTGAATCCATCTACTGACAGAAGGGGAGGCTAGTTTTCATTTCTGCGCCACCCACATGTTGGCGTTGGATGGCAAGCTCCCCATTGTTAGCACCGACGAGCTTGAGGAGGCGGAGGAGGAGTCGGAACATCAAGGGATCGTCATTGTCAATGCTGGAGGCGGTACCATCGACATGAGTGCCTACTCCGTCAAGCTATCGCCTCCAAGAGAATTCAGGAGATCGCACCTGCAGAATATGAGACTTCCCGGGACGGTATTAAGTAATTTCTAACGTATTATCCTCCTAGGTCACCTTCAAGGATATTTTTTCGGAATGTTTCTGCACCGATAGGTTGAAACTCAGCTGCACTCAGCTGTCACCACGACGGATGGATCCGAGCACTCCGACGCCTGATGCAGCGCCAAGTTCTGTTTGTCTAAGTTTCTGCGTTCGTTGAATCACACACCGCCAACATGTGTAGTACATCATGATAAGTGACAAGGCGATCCGGTAATAAGTACCACAGCCTTTGATTTGATGAGTTCGAATGGCAACCGAAGCTGTACTTGAGCTGTTCCATCCCCACGCAATTCCTTCCGCCAGTTCCTCTGGGGTGATTTTAGACATTGTATTCACAGTATGACTGACTCTCCTGCAAAATATCGCGCCATCCCGTCCTCGTCAGAGGACCAAACCTACCACTCCGACGCCCATGAAGCCGGAGGTTGTGGTGATGAGCCCTACTCAACAACAGAGCGTATTCCGGCCGAAGCTCGAGCTAAGTGGACGTATTTCCTTCTGGGCTGCGCCATTTTGCTACCTTGGAACGGTGATATACTTCGTCAAACTAGCCATCTTGTTTGTGCTCATGTCTACTCAGCTCTGCTTAATGCAACGTCGTTTTTCTTGTCCCGACTGGCTGGTTCCACCTTCTACCCGACCTTCAGTTCGTCCTTGTCTAGTGTCTACACATTGACCAAAATAGCCTGCCAGTTTTACTGCACATTCACTTCGAAACAGGTTCGTAAAATTCACTAAATGGTGACAATCTCGGAACACTCACGATTTAGGATATTGCAGTCGTCTCCGTCTCGCCGCATATTCGCGTCCATCACTGCGTTGATCCTCCTCGTCACATCTCTATGTTTTAGCACGTTCATTCGAGGCACACCTTCGACATTTTTTGCGTTTACTCTCGTCAATGCAGTTTCTATGGCAGTCGCGATTGGCTATATGTCTACAGCTATCTTTGCTGGAGCGGCGCTACTTGGCACATCGTTCCTGCGAGCTGTATTATCGGGACAAGCTGCCATCGGGGTTGCGGTCAGTGCTGTACAGGTTGCCAGTTCGCTGATTGCTCTTTGGGGTTCGTCTCCGAAGCCCGACTCGATAGAGGTAACACGAGCCAGCGGTAGGGATGGTCAGGCCGAGGAAATAGCTGCACGAATCTTTTTTGGTGTTTCTGCTGTTTTTCTCGGGATCGTATTGATTGCCTACACGTGGTTGACGAGGCAGCCTTTCTATAAATCGATTACCAGCGCTCTGGAACAACACCGCAGAGTTGGAGACCTAGATGAGCGTACTAGACTAGTCGCGGATGATCGCAGAAATTCCTCGACAGAGCCTAACTCGCACGTTTATCAAGTTTTTAGACAGAACTTGATTTTCATGTTCTCTCTCGCCTATGTATTCACAGTCACTATGGTCAGTGATCACCTCATTAGTGCCGTAATCGCTCTCCGACTAATGCGGTCTTTAACCAGGCGGTCTACCCTGCGATCACAGCCCGCGTGCGATCCGTGAATCTAGGCATCCACCCTTTACTGTTCACCGCAGTCCACTTTTTGGTTTTTAGCATCGGAGATCTTCTTGGGCGATACAGCTCTTCGTTCCCTTGCCTACTGGTCTGGTCTGGGAAGAAGATTCTAGCTATGTCTCTCCTCCGGACACTGTTCATTCCCCTGATCCTTCTTTGCAATATCGATCGACCTGCAACCTCCCCGCTCGCTTCGATCATACATTCCGACATCCTCTTCATGATTCTGATGTTGACTGTGGGATACACAGCTGGCTATGTCATATCCCTGGGTTTGCTTGCCGTTTCATCTCTGGAGCATAATCCTAGGCTAAAGGGGCGGCGCGAAGACGTGGATGTCGCTGCAACACTGGGTGGTTCCTTCGTAATTCTTGGCCTTGCTTTGGGGGCACTCTTTAGTTTTGGTGTTCAGGCCATGATATGAGCGTGCGATAGGACCATCATGGTTGATGATCGATGACAATACATATCTACTGATGCTTGGTGTGTATCGGGATATGGGGAACGGCGATTTATGGCTTTTCCTTCTCCCTGCCGTCCGCTTTCGTTCTGACGTTTGCTCCCTTTACCTCTACTCCATTCGATGATTAGCCGAATAAAACTTGTTCTCCCTAGGGTGACACAGTCAGCATCTGGAAAATGGTGCTCTGCTACACGAGCTATATAATGTTTGTGTAATCCCGGTACGGTAGCCCTGTAGCCAAGTCCCCCGATATATACCCGCAATGATCCTTGAGTGCATCGGGGTACGGAGAACAGCGATTTCTGGCTTCCCCTTCTCTCTGCCATCCGCTTTCGTTCCGACATCTGATTCTTTCCCTCTATATCTTTATGTACATATGGTTAGAGCCAAATAAAACCCCTTCCTCCTGGCAGAATCTCCCTAGTGACCCATCAGGAAAAATCACGTGTTGATCGAGTAATGTACGGGTTTCGTTGCACGGTCGGGGCCGCATAACATCCGTGTGTTCTTTCTTCACTTCTCAGCCTCAGGCGACAACTTACGGGTATCAAACCAGATCAATTGCTAACGCGAGATCGTAATTCGATGTCGCCGGTTTTGTGCCAGTCCCGCAAGAATGTAGTAGCTTTGCGCGCGACCCGTGACGTCCGAGCAGCTCGGGCGCTTCTTCAGCCTGCTCAGGCAGGAGTTGCAAAGTGAGTGACACCGTTGCATAGGCCGTGTTCACCACTGCACAACACGGACGCCTCATAATTAGGTTGTTTTCATCGACACACGCTACCAGTAGCTCAACTACGGCTACAGACGAACTCCCACTCTCCGGCGTCCGCGTCTTGGAGCTCGGTCAACTCATCGCAGGTCCATTCTGTGGACAGCTTCTCGGGTAATGGACGCCACCGGTGGGACGACCGAGAATGGCTGATTGCTCACCATAGTATTTTTCTTTTTCGACAGCCATTTCGGTGCAGAAGTCATCAAAATCGAGCCCCCTTCTGGCGGGGACCCGTTGCGAGTGTGGAGAGAGCTCGACGTGGACGGCGTCAGTCCATGGTTTCGGAGCCTAGGAAGGAACAAGAAGAGCGTGGCGATTGACCTGAGGCAGGACGAGGGACGAGCGTACGTGGCTCCCTATATGGTCGTTCACGCGTACCCACGTCTCTTTCAAAAGGCTCGTGAAACAGCTCGCAGCCAAGAGTGATGTCATCATCGAGAATTTCAAGCCTGGGAGTAAGACCGAACGGAGCGGGCTCAGTGTAGAGCATTGCTGATGCATCGTTTCGTTTTCAGCGCTGGAGAAATGGGGGTTGGGTCCGTCGGCGTTGCACCCGCTCAACCCTTTACTCATATTTACCCGGGTGAGCGGATATGGACAGACGGGTCCTTGGTCATCCAGGCCTGGATACGCATCTGTTTGCGAGGCGGAGTCTGGCTTTCGATATATCAATGGCTTCGTGGATCCAGAAACGAACTCGTTGTCCGGACCCCCTGCGAGGCCGAATATCAGCCTAGGGGACTCCGTTGCTGGACTACATGCTGCCTTTGGAACGGTAAGTGTCTCTCGGGTTCATTTTCGTTAAAGTGCTAGATGATGCATAGGTTTTGGCGCTTCTCTCCAGACAAAAAAAGGTCTCGAAAGGCGAACAAAGCGGTCAAACTGTGGATGTCAGTATTATGGAGAGGCGAGTTTATGTCTCTTGTACTTGTATCAAAATTTAGCTGAACTGCTCTATAGCATGTTAAACCTGATGGAGGGCATTATCCCAGAATATGATCGTAAAGGAAAGGTACGAATTCAACTGCATGATTTTTCTCCGTGACCAACCTTTCCCCTTCTTTGCAGGTCCGAGGTCCGTCTGGATCCTCAGTGACCGGGATCGTTCCAACGAACGCGTACCCATGTCTACCCTCACCCACCACGCCTTCGACACCAACCTACATTATCATCGGGGCGAATGGTGACACGTTGTATGCGCGTCTGATGCGTGCTATTGGCCGCGAGGACCTCATCGGTCCCAATTACGCACAGAATCAGCATCGTGTTGCTCGCCAAGCAGAGATAGAGGAAGCGATCTCTGACTGGACAAAGGTACGACCCGCAGAAGAGGTCTTGGACGTGTTAGGCAAGGCCGGTGTTCCGGTCGGTCGTGTCGTCGGTGTCAAGGAGATCATGGAGAACGAACATGTGAAGGCGCGTGGTGCTGTGGAGGACGTATGGGTTGGTGAAACGGATAATGGATGGAATGTCAAAATGCCAGGTGTCTTCCCAGTCTTGGAAGGATCTGGGGCGAAGACAAGATGGGCTGGTCCTGACCTCGGGGAACACACTGACGATGTTCTGATAAAAGAACTTGGATTGGACACCGAGGAGCTTGCACGACTCCGGGACCGTGGCATCGTAGGATGAATATCGTTACAGTCATCGTTGCTTCTACTTTGGTGCATATTCTCCATCGGTCTTTTACAATGGCAGCGGTTGACCGTGAACTATAACCATAAGAAAGCAGTCGCTCTGAGCTTACTTCCGACAGTACTGTCGAGTTCAGCAACTTGTCGAAGTCCCTTGCCCCTTTCTACTCGCTCGTATATCTTGATGCCCCCGCCTCCCACCCTCTTATCCTCACTTCCAGCACCACCGACGGCGAGCCATTTGGCATCTTCTCCTCCAAACACCATCCCACGAACGTGTCTTAGCCCCGTGCGTACTTCGGTCACTAGTTCTGGATGTTCCACTCCCTTCTCTAAGGAGAAAATGGCGATCGTGTCACCCTCGGGGTGTGGGTCATCCCGATTCGAGGTATAGATATACGCTGTGGGGAACGAACGGTTCGGTTCTGGTATTAATATCTCAGCAGCCTTCATGCCGCTTGGTGTCGGAGACTCCTTGAGCGTCGACAACGTAGTAAGATGAGTCAGAGGCCGTAGACCTGAATGAAACTTGTATACTGCAAGCTCGGAGGTGAGCTCCAGTAGTATGTACAACATATTTCCTTCGTGGCTACTGTCAGCTTCGCGTGAGACGGCTCGCCATGATGTCTGCATACCGTGTGTCGCGACGTGTCGAGGTCCACCACCAGTTTCAGTACTGATGAAGTCCTGAATGGCCCAATGACCATCAGAACCCTTGGCGAGTCGCCATATTTTATCAGAGCCTAAATCAGGAACTAGGAGCTCCTTCTCAGTCGTGTTCAGTGGGTTGTATACGGTTTGGTGCGGATGTGAGGCCTCCTGTCGAGACGGATCCCGACCTGGCTTTCCAGCCTCGAACGGCAATACAAGTTTCCACAGTTCGTCAGGGTGAGTGTACGGCGGACTCATGGAAATCGGAACCGTAGCCAAGGTACCGCCAGAGTACTAATCACTCACCACCACCCACAAGATTTCGATAGCGTTTGAGTAACAGCAGCAACAACAAGAAAGCGACGAAACTTTTGAGAATCTGCGATCGATCCCGAACCTCGGTAGGAGTGGACTTACGTTTCCGACGACGAGTTCGTGCTCCGTAGCAAGTAGCGTGCAGGGTTCAGCCCCACCGCTCGCGCACGTCGCCTCGTCTATCTTCTGGCCCTTGCCGTCCTTGTCATACTTGACTACGACTATCTGACCGTCCATCTGTTCCAGGCCGGTGAAGATCAAGGTCATATCAGACGGGTGTGCTTCGATCCAGGATGGATGGTGGCCGACGTTGACTTGAGAGAGAAGCTTGAGCGTGGGTGGCGTACCATCTGACGGAGCGGGGTCAAACTCGAGGGTATAGATCGAATCGGTGCACGATCCAACCAAGATCTTGTAAGTAGCCATGTAAAAATGGCGAATAAGACCCGATAACAGAGGGAAGGCGACTTGAGTTTGCGAGCTAGCGGTGGGGAGCAGACGAGCTGGAAAGGAGTCGGTGGTTGGAAAATATAGGAATAGATGTCCCGCGCGTCGTAATAGTCACGCTCAGGCTAGCATGTCTGGCAGACCGAGATTTGTGACACCACACGTTTCGTCTCGCGACTCTAGACTCACTGTGCTGGAGACTCATCGAGGTTGCTACTAATTGATCAAACACTTCCCACGTGAGTACATTTCGGACACGACCCTTTCGTACAGCCATTCTCTCTTCCCAGTCTCATGCTTTCTTCAAGATTCGAGATATTTCACGACTACCTTGTTGAACCAGGCACCACTCGCCCGTTGCCAATGCATACTCTCCAAACTCCATGTATTCACCAACCACTGGGTCGGCAGCGATGGGTGCATTCCGACCGTGTAACCCTACTCGCACCAGTGTTTGTGTCATTTATCGATGCTCGTCCTTTGGGCATTCTTATTGCATGTATGTACTTAGGTTGGCATAAGTACAGTAGACTTTCTCATAATGCATATTGTACACTCTCGGCAAACAACTGAATTGATTTGGTAGTAATCTCATAATGCATACCACTATGCATTATGAGCAAGTCTACTGTATTACTATGAATTGAGGGTACTAATCATACTCACGACTGCTATGACTCCCATCCTACCACTGGCAACTTCAGTGGAACATGCGTGTGCATACAGACACAACAGTCTGCGTGTGTGCGCGTGCTTACGTGCTCGCATGTATGGCAGACCTCTAGACGTACTGAGAAAGCATACATCACACTGCCGGCTGGCGAGGCTGGGCAAGACAAAGGCCTGGCCTTCCATAATAAAGCAACCCTTGTAAGACGCTTGGGATCACGAGTTATCTCTTAACGTAAGTTAGGTACAAGTGCATCTGCCAAGCTCAGAATACAGGGTACATAGAAATCTGCGTGGTAACTTGGTTACAAGACAAAAGCAGCGCCAATCAATGCCCCCGCCGAGGCAACGATGGTACAGACGAGGCTCCCCAGTGAGAAAGGTGCAGAGAGCGCCATGGCAGCGCTCGAGCTCGTAGCAGACGCAGACGTTCCGCTCGACGTCTTGGTAGACGCAGATGTTCCGCTTGACGCCTTGGTAGACGCAGATGTTCCGCTTGACGCCTTGGTCGAAGCATGGCTAGACACGGCGCCACTGCCAGTGCTCACTACGACGATGCCCAATCAGTGAAGAGCATGCGGAAAGCGATGAACGTCGCTTACGGGTGCCACACACTTGACTCTGGAGTTGCTCCGCGGTCGTGACGTCGGCTGCGGTACAGTTTGCCTGGAGACACGAGGCAGAGGCCTGTTGGAAGGCGGACGAGGTGCAGACACAAGACAGGTCTGAGCTGACAAAGGGTCAATGGAGTGCGACGCGGAGAACACAGAGACATACTAGCTCGCGCAACCGCCACTTGCGGCGGCTGCGGTCAAGCAATTAACAATGCACGTGTCGAGACCGGCGGGGGAAGTATGCGATGGGGGGGCAGTTAAGGTCGTGGAGGACCCAGCAGAGTGTGACTGTGACTGTGCGACGAGAGCGCATGAGACAATGACGACGATGGCTTTGGTGCTGGCGAACATTGTGACGAGTGGAAATTTTAATGTCGTTGGAACGAAGACCATACGATCAGCAGGAGCGGTATTTGAGGGAAAGTGAGGCGTGCCAGGAATGGGAATAATTGCATGTCGTCGTACGTCGTGCGAGGCGTCGCCAGTTACACTTTGTACCTAACGCCACTAGGAACAATTGAGATGGCCTGGACTCAGGCTTGGATGGAGGTCATTCAAGTTTGTTGCCCGCTCTGCTTACGGGCCGAGTTTGTTGACAGGTGAACATGCGAATGCTCTGGAATTACGACTCTCCGTCGTTGTCGGGCGAGCGTATGCATTCCCCTAGGTCTGGAACCGCCCAGTCGTGCCAACGGTTACGCAATCGTTGACGTTGCCCCCTTGTCTTGGCTCTGTCAATGAGGATGATGCGCGCAAATAATGCGTGTCACACCTTGTTTTGGGATACGCACCCAACTGGACCGCTGCCGCGATAAGCACGTCAGCCTGCAGGACACGCCCGGAATTAGTCTATGAGCCATTACCATCAGTGTGAAGATCTTTGATCGTTCAATTCACCATCAAAGTGGTTTGCTGTGATGGGACCTTGCTTCGATGCCATTTAGTAGATGGAGGACGGCGGGGATCGTTGGAGTGACGAAGGACACGGGAAGTAAAGGTCCGCCTCTATAGCATCTTTCTCAAATTTAATAGAGAATAGCCCTCTTCATGAAGAAGATCTCACGACCGCGTTGGTGGCCAGATGGTCCTCATGTATTCTGGGCGAGAGACAGAAATGAGATTGTGTTCCCATGCGCTGGACGAGAAAACGGTACAAACAATTGACTTTGGAGGTCCCCGTCCAATCCTGTAAGGGGGTTTTGCCTCAGCTGAGTTCGGTGGCCGAAATTTGGCAATACCCTCCTTGTCACCCTTCCGACGGACGACTCGACGATAGTAGATGCAGTCCCATCTGGGTTCAGAGATCCGAACACACGCAGCCTCTCCAAACAGTATGAGAACACTGGCACCGTTACAACCTCCAGACGCTCTGCGTCCATCGTAACCTACATCTTGTCAACTACCTACATGTAGAATTCAAACAGACGATGAATTCACCTGTCATCTGTAATATCAACAAGTCCGATTAGACTCAGAAGTTAGCCTGAAAAAGGTTCCCACAAAGAGGCAAAACAGATATGAACACGGTCCACTGAAGTATGAGTAGCCCAAGACGGTACAATCCTGGAATGGGTGGTGTCAGATCAGGTATTGTCAAAGAGTAAGTCACACCTAAGCACCAGGACACCAATGATCGACGACTCCGTGCTGCCGCGAGCTGATCGCTCCAACGCCGATTTCGTACATATCATATGACGGCTGATCTTTCCGAACGGTCATCATGCTAGTACCCGGGGACTGTCGTTCTTCAATTGCTATACTCGCTGAATCAGAGCGTTAATCATCTTTATTTTTATTTTTCTATTTCTGGGCTTGATCGTGGCACCAACAAAGGCGAGCGGCCTTCTACCATGTGGTGCTTATCAAGGGTTCTCGACTAACACCCCAAAGATCGGAAGGATCGTGAACAAGGTAGTTCAAGATCCCGTGAAGGACTTACTTTCCATACTGATAGAATGAACCGCTCATTGAATTAATAGCTGTATTCAATACATGACGGGGCCAGGGCCGGTGGAGTCGGCAAAGTCTACAAAAAAAGACATTGGTTCAATGGTTGTTTGTCGGACGAGAAAACGAAGTGTCGGATCCATCCGTTGTGGTGACAGGCGGAGCTTTTGGGGGTTTAAAAAACCGTGCAAAAACGCCCTCACAACGGATGCAACCGATAGGTTGAAACTCAGCTACACTCAGCTGTCACGACTACTGGACATTGGTTATCATTGTTTGGCTCTTTGACCCGCATGTCTGATTTTATCAGTGACAAGTTACAACTCTACCTCGCCAGTTCGTATTCCGAAATCGTATCTGATCAGTCATACAAGCATGGGCTCGCTTATGCGAAGGAGCTGTTGGACCACCGTCATTTCAGTTGCTTTGCAGAATGGGCCGGCGGCGGTGTGAGAACTTTGTTTACCAAGTTTCGAGACTAGACCATACTTGACCATACTTCTACAGCCCTTGATTGAACCGATAATCTTCGGTCGGATGGCAGCCGAAGAAGCACTTGAGCTATCCCATTCCACAGCGAGACCACGCAAGATTCATTCTACCAATTCCTCTGGCGTATGAGCAAATTTTACACTCAGCATGACAGACTCTCCCTCTGAGGACGAAGCCGGAGTTGGTGGGGACGAGCCCTACTCAACGACCGAACGCATTCCGACCGAAGCTCGAGCTAAGTGGACGTATTTCATTCTGGGCTGCGCCATTTTGCTACCTTGGAACGGTGATATATTTCGCCAAACTACCCATATTATTTGTGCTCATGTCTACTCAGCTATGGCTAATGCGACGCCGTTTTTCTTGTCCCGACTGGCTGGTTCTACCTTCTACCCGACCTTCAGCTCGTACTTGTCTAGCATCTACACATTGACAAAATTAGCCTGCCAGTTTTACTGTACGTTCACCTCGAAACAGGTTGGTAGATTTTACTACCTAGTGATAATCTCGGAACGCTCACGCATCGCAGTCGTCTCCATCTCGCCGCACATTCACGTCCATCATTGCGATGACCCTCCTTGTCACATCTCTATGCTTCAGCACGTTCATTCGAGGCACACCATCGAGTTTTTTTGCATTTGCTCTATTCAATGCAGCTTCTTTGGCAGTCGCAACTGGATATCTGTGTATACCTGTCTACGCTGGGGCGGCATTACTTGGCGCGTCATTCCTGCAAACTGTGTTTTCGGGCCAAGCTGCCATCGGGGTTGCAGTCAGCATTGTACAGGTTGCCAGCTCGATCATTGCTCTTTGGGCCTCGTCTCCGAGATCCGATCCGATTGAGATAATGAGCGCCGATGGAAGAGCAGACCAAGTCGAAGACATAGCCGCGCGAATCTTCTTTGGCGTTTCCGCTATTTTTCTTGGTGTCGTATTGATTGCCTACACGTGGCTGACGAGGCAGTCTTTCTATAAATCGATGACGAGCGAACAACACCACGGAGTTGGAGAGCCAGATGAGCGTACTGGATTACTCGCGGATGATTACAGAAATCCCTCGACAGAGCCCAATTTGCACGTTTATCAAGTTTTTAGACAGAACTTGATTTTCATGTTCTCTCTCGCGTATGTATTCGCAGTCACTCTAGTAAGTCCCCACCTCATTCCCGATTGCTCTCCAACTAATACAGTCTTTAACCAGGCGGTCTTTCCTGCGATCACTGTCCGTGTGCAACCCATGAGTCTAGGCATTCATCCTTTGCTGTTCACCGCAGTCCACTTCTTGGTTTTGAACATCGGAGATCTTCTTGGGCGATACAGCTGTTCATTCCCTTGCTTACTTGTCTGGTCCGGGAAGAAGATTCTAACTATGTCACTCCTGCGGACGCTGTTCATCCCCCTGATCCTTTTTTGCAATGTCGATCGACCTGTAACGAACCCCCCTGTCCCTCCGATCATACATTCCGATATCCTTTTCATGATCATAATACTGACAATGGGATACACCACCGGCTATGTCGCAACCCTAGCTTTGCTTGCTGTTTCGTCCCTCGAGCATAATCCTAGGCTAAAGGGGCGGCGCAAAGACGTGGATGTCGCAGCAATGCTGGGTAGCTCCTTTATGATCCTCGGTCTTGCTTTGGGGGCACTCTCCAGTTTTGGTACTCAGGCTATGATATGAGATTGTATCAGGTCCCTAATATTTGATGATCGGTGACGGTATCTGCGATGGTGCTCAGCGTTTCGGACTATGGAGCGGGCCGTCCACTCCTTTCTCGCGATCGGCGCACCTGGCAAGCGAGGGGTGATGTCCTTAGTTTGAGTTGTTTGTCTTCTTCTGTGTTACGCTCTGATGGCAAGGGCGCTCTGAGGTTAATCAATACAAACGCCTCAGAATTAGATCGTAAGTGTGGACACACGCTGCCAGCGGTTCGACCGTCGCAGACGACACCCTGGCGTCGATTCAACCTGGATTTACATCTCGCAAGAAGGATGTTGACAGAAGTCAGAGGTAAGTCGTTCCCTATCCGCTGCGAGATGAGGACGCTGGATTCCATGGCATAAAGCTGATGGCTGAAGGGACTCGGCATTGTTTCCTTGCATTGAATATTGATGTTCGCCTGTCCACATGGCCCCGGAACGTACTATCAAGAACGACTGCTAGTGTTCCCCTTCAAAGTCAGTCGAAGTGTGAGCAGGAATCAGCGACTGTGAGAGAACATTTTTGTCGCAAGGAGAAACTCCGGTACATTGCAAAGGTAGCGAGAAAAAAACACACTTTAATATCAACGCGAAAGGTCCGACATCAAAAGATACACAGGATGTGGGTTTGTACCTCGGGACCTCGGGAAACGTCCCAGATAGCCTGCCCTTCCCATTTAACCTATACCAGACTCCAGTGGATTGAAGTCCGAGTCGTTCGGTTTCATTTTGTGTCAATTATTGACTCAATTGCTCAGGCGTTTTCTGAAATTATTGGCCCTCCATCCACGGGTTGCCACTAGCACCTTGTACTCGTGACTACCAAACCACATCCTCTATGAAAACATTTATCCCTTGACAACTCGAGTTCAAGGACCTGCGAAGCCAGGAGGGTACAATGGGCGCGTATATTAAACTTTAGCGAATCCCCTATTAATGTGCCGACAACCGAACGACATAGGACTGGCATGAGGAACGACCTACGCCGAGACATGGTCTGAACTTTGATGCAGAAATTAAATTATTTCCTCAATTGTAGGGAGAAACATGGGGCTGCTAGCGGCCTAGGGCAAGCAAAAAAAGAATCGAACCAGAGTGGGCAGCTCCCATCACCTGCTCCCTAATAAGTAAGGCGATGTTTGCCTTAGTTGTAGTGCTTCACGACGATACCCCCGATGACCTCCTCCTCTGTATCATTCTCCGATCCTTTCTCCAGCGCCACACGCCCATACGAGATCGTCCTTTCTTTCCTCCACACCTCCGCAAG
This sequence comes from Boletus subparvulus, assembly GCA_038092515.1. Classification (NCBI taxonomy): domain Eukaryota; kingdom Fungi; phylum Basidiomycota; class Agaricomycetes; order Boletales; family Boletaceae; genus Boletus; species Boletus subparvulus. The sequence continues at coordinate 23 of JBBPQL010000995.1, read as the reverse complement.
TGGTGCCTCCTCGTCAGGACACC
>JBBPQL010000994.1:0-14022 GCA_038092515.1 Boletus subparvulus | reverse complement strand
ACAAACCTTGGTGGATTATGGATTTACCCCAGAGGACATTATCTTTCAGCAGGATAATGATCCCAAACATACCAGTAGAAAGGCCAAGGAGTGGTTGAGAGAGCATGGATTTGAGGTTATGGTATGGTCTGCTCAGTCTCCAGACCTCAACCCATAGAACATCTATGGTTTCTCCTCAAAAGGAGGCTAGCAGCATATTCTAAGCCAGCCAAGGGGATATTGGATCTTTGGGAGAGGATTCAAGAAGAGTGGTACAAGATTGAGGTTGGGGAGTGTCAGAGATTGATTGAGAGCAGAAATTCCCATGTGTGGTTGCAGTGCGCTTCGCGCACTGTATTGGGGTTAGTTATTGGAACGGTTTTGTTGCTCACTGTACACATGGTATCCATGAGGTGAAAGGGTCTGGACTGTGAGGGGACTTGAGCATTTGGTGGTTTCGGGTGATAGGGGTTAATAGATAGGGGCTAAATGCGAAAGTAACTCTAGAAAATCTGGAAAAATAGGGAGAAATCTGGGAAAATTAATATGGGTCTGTAACACTATCCCCTCTCTAAGGATTGACTTCCAGGCGATCAGTGTATGGATTGTAAAGCTTGGTATGCTTACTGAACATCATCTGGAGGTTGACTCGGGGGTTTCTTTCATGAAACAGATCCAATGCTGCTTTAGCATTTCCTAGATTTCCCTTTGGTTCCCATGTGCGATCTTCTTCAGTGTAACCTTTCCAGTGGACTAGATATCCCATATGTTGGCCTTCCTTCCGGACATCAACAACATGGTCTACCTCATATTCGATTTCTCTGTCCTCAGTGACTTTCACTGGACCAGGTCAAATAGATGTTTGTTCTTCCAGTGGTTCTTTGTATGGTTGAACACGAGAGATGTTAACTACTGGGTGAATGCACATTGTCTTTGGTAGGTGTAGTCTAACTGCATTGTCTCCTACAAGCTTTGTGATGTCATATGGTCCTAGTGTTATGACTGCTCTTTTCTTTCACTCTTTTCTTCCTTAGGTTGCTCATCCACTGACTCGCTTTTACTCATTGACTTCCTTCACACCATTCTTTCGGAACACCCTACACCTAAACATAGCTTCCCTTACTACACGCTACACATGGTTCTATTTTCCTCTTTCCTTCTACAGATGTCTTTCTTCTTCATGTGTGACTGATTATGCAGTCTTATCTTCTCTATCGCACAGACCACCTTTCTTTTATATCCGTCTCAGTCCTTCTACTGGGAACACTGCATGGTCCGTGCGCCAGGTCTCCAGGAGCTCTCTAAGTCTCCGCCTTACTTTTGAGTAGGCGCTCCATCGTACCCTTGCTCTTGAACTCCCTATGCAACCGATCGTTGCCAGGAGTTGCCGTGGAAGCCCCCAATACCCTTGACTCTTGAAGAAGCCCTTCAAGAAATTTTTGACCTTGACTGTTTCGAGTCTCCGCTTGCCTCTACCCGAGTCAAGCGTAACACCTAGCCATCATTCTGTAAGCTTCTTGGAAGCATGTGTGACTTTTAAATTGTCAGTAGAAAGCCAGACTTTATCACCGATCTGATATTTAGAAGCGATTGATCTGTGTTTGTCTGCTTGTGCTTTCATCCGTTCTTGCACCTTCTCTAGATTGGCTTTTGTTTGAGCTAAAGTGTTCTGCATTATGGTGGTGAAATTTTCTGCAGCAGGAGCTTTAGTAATTCTTTGCTCAAAGCCCATTCGTGGACTATAGGACTGTGTCACTTCAAAAGGTGATTTCTGAGTAGAAGCTTGTTTCTTTGTGTTATAGGAGAATTGTGCTATTGGTAACCAATTAACCCATTCATGCTGTTTCTCCGCTGTGAAGAGACAAAGGTACTGTTGAAGATCTCTATTCATACTTTCTATCTGCCCATCCATTTGTGGATGAAATGCAGTGGAGAGTTTTGGTTGAATACCTAGTCGTTTGCATAAGTCCCTCATGATTTGTGATGCAAACTGTGGTCCTCAATCTGATACTATGCTGTTGGGGAGTCCATGGTTCTTCCATACATTATGGAGATAGAGTTGGGCAGTATCAAAAGCTATGGTCGTCTTGTTGCAGGGAATAAACTCTACTGTCTTTGAGAAGCAATCTACTACTACTAGGATTGAGTCAAATCCGTTTGACAGTAGTAAGTCTGTGGTAAAGTCTGCAGTGACTTCTGTCCATGGTATGTCTGGTAGTTCTAGGGGGTGAAGTCTTCCTGGTGGTGTGAGGTTAGATGGTTTCATTTGAGCACATCTTTCACATCGGTTTGTGTATTCCTTGATGAATGCACTTATTCCAGGCCAAGTATAGCTTCTTTGAATGAGTTCTAGTGTTTTTTCTCCAGCCGGATGTCCTGCGATTGGAGTGTCATGGTGAAGTTTGATAATATCTAAGCCCAATGCTTGATCATCAGGCACATAGATCCTGCCATTTTCATCATACATAGAAGACACAATCTTTGAGTACATATTGTTTCCTTAATGGGATTAGATCTGGTTCCTTGAGATCGAAAAGGATATCCTTGATTGTATCTATGATGATGTCAGCATCTGTTGCAATGTGTATTTCTGTAACACTACTGATTCGTTCTGGTGGTATGACAAGTATCCTTGTATTGTCCTTTTCAATTCCTACTACATGATCTTCTCTTCGTGACAGAGCATCGGCTTTTCCCATAGTTGCACCGGCTTTCTTTGGTATGAAGAATACTGGGGAGGTTTGTTCTGATTTAGAGGGTCTGATGTATGCTTTTGATAGTTGATCATCAAAGACATCAGACACTTCTTTCTGTTCTTCAGGTGAAAGCGGTATAAGTTGTCCTTTCTTTGGTTTGAACATTTCCTTGAGATCTATAGCATGGTTCCAAGATTTCCTTATTGGCATCCTCTTCGATTCTTTCTTTGAGAACACTTTTAGGTACTGGTGATACATTCGTGGTACTAGATTGGCTGGTTTTGAATCAGTTTTAGGGGCTTATTCCTCTTGTTTCAAGGCAAGAATGTGTGCTAGAGAATCTCATTCTTCAGATTCGATTTGTCGAGCAAAAGGGGGTTTCCCTTTCAAGGTATGGCACATCCAGGGACATTGAGTCATTTTGACTGTTCCTGTGGTCCAATCAATCTCAGGATTATGACACGAAAGCCACATGTAACCGAGAATCATTTGATTCTTTCTCAAATTGGTCACTTCTGCTGTAACTTTCTCGCGATGTTCCTGGAACTGAATAATGATCTCGGAACCATGAGTGATTGACCCGGTGGCATTACGTGTTCCGTCAACATTATACACTGGTACTGTATTAGGTAGCAGGGTCAATGGGAGTTTCATTTTCTGAGCATAAGCCTTGTCAATGTATATAGTATTGGCTCCGCTATCGAGCAAGGCTTTAGTCTTCATGAAACATTGAGTATGGCGACTAGGGGAGATTTCTATGGTCAAGGTTATGTCTCGATTGCTAAAGGAGCAAATATGAGCATTATCTGGGATTGAACTAGAGGTGTGAGTATAAGCAGAATTAAGCACCGGTTTGGAGCCCCAGCCAAGCTCCAATTCAATTGGAGACCCCACTTGACTATGATAATTTAGACTATGATACTCACTAGATACTTTGGCAACTGAAACACCCAGATCGTTCAAGTTGCTTTGCCTTTTCCCTTATTCTTAGGTCCATGGCATTATCAGGGGTTGCTCTTTGGGATTGGAAGCGAGATGATATGCCAGTCATAGGGAAAAAGCCTGTCCTTCCTTTGTGGAGGAAGTTCATGGTTTCCATCATTTCTCCGATTGTGCTTACTGACTCAAGGTAAGCATATATGTATGTCAGTGCTAGATCTCTTTCCTCCTCGGATGATCTGATCTCGGATTTCGGCATTCATATTCTGCTCAAGGATATCTATGGCATGAGAATGGCTGATTCCTACATCTTTAAAGTACTTGGTAAAGAGATTGACATAGTTGCATGATTGGGTGTTTCCTTGTTTGAGCTTCCAAAGCTTTTGTCTGGCCCAATCTGGTCTTGCTGTTGGACGGTACTGTTTTACTATGTCCACTTCGAGTTCAGTCTACGTGTAGGTTATTGCTTTCTCAAGCCATTGAGCAGAGAAGGTCCTGCTTTCTGTTTCATTCGAGAGAGTACTGCTACTATGGCGTCATAGGACTTTGGAGGGATGGTTGGCTGGTTGATGTTCAGCCATGTCTTCATCTTTAACCACCATTCCTCAAAGTGGCTGATCTCTCCATTGAAGTTGCCCAGATTGGCAAACACTTCTACTTTCTTGGAGGTCCCACTGGTTGGTGGTGCACCCAGGCCTCCTGGTACTGATGTGGTTGCAATGAGGGCGGACACTTTCTGCAGCGCTTTCTCTAGCATTAGAGAATAGGAGTTGATCACTTCAAAGTGATCTCCCAAGAATTTGAACTGAGCATCAAGATCGGGTTGCTGATAGAGGTCGCTCATGAACTGAGCAAGGTTGAAGTTGCAGGGGTTGTAGCTAGCCATGGTGGAAAGAAAAGCTTAGATTAGATTACAAGCGAATCAAGCAAGATAGTAACTAGACTAGAAAGAAATTTCCTCCATGTTCTTGAAGTTACCAAGGCCTGGGATCTCATCATTAGTGTTTATCTCCCACTGGTCTTGTTCTTCTTCTTCAACTGTGGATTCTTTGAGTTCCGGAATACTTGGGTGCAGGGTATCAGCGTGAAAGGGAAACCCGCCCGCTTCTTCAAACTGATTTCAGAAGTTCTGGGCAAAGAGATGTCCTGCGATCTCTTTGATTTGGTTGATGTTCACCTGGTCGAACACCCAGTCAAGCCACTCAGCAGTATGGAGTTGGGGTTGGATTTCTTGTTCGTTCCAATCGTCTGTGTGATTCCAACCATCTTTGTTTTCCCAAGCTTCCTGATTTCCCCAATTATCGTTGATTGCCTCGTGCTGTTCTTCTGATACTACATAGGTGATTTGGGAGGGGTTGAAGATGGCAAAGGAAATGATTGTGTTGTTTCAGTAAAGGTCGATGGTGATTGGTTGACCTGCGGGTACTGCTCGGCAGATAAAGCATGCAAAGAACAAGAGAATGACTGAACAAGTAACAAAAGGCAATGAGGTACTGGTTCATATGGGTTTGCGAACAGTACAAGTGGTTTGTTTCTTGAGACGATGCAATGTCTTCGAGATACAGTGATAGGGGGAATCAGGTGTGTAAGATTTACCCGATTTGCGTTTGGTAAGAGATGTGATGTGAGATTGGAAGCACTTATTTTGATCTGGTGTTAATCTCTGATGCTGATTAACTCGATCCAGATCTAGCTTGACAATGACTCGTCTGTTTCGTCCTCAAGGATCACACAAAGTCCTTGGACGTATGGGGGTGGTGGACGTGGGGATGGATTTCACAGTCTAGGCATGTGTAAGGGTGCTTCAAAATTTGGTACTCTGCATAATGTGGGGACTATGTGACTAGTGGTGAAAGTAACTTTTGCGGAAGCGTGTAGGTATCCTAAGCGACTGTCTAGGCTGAAGAGGAGAGATGTGGTTATGTAGAGCAGCGGGAGGAGGGTTGCCTCTAAACCAACGACATGGTATAGGATTAGGAAGATGAGGATTGCGGGGTGGAAGTCTTGCTTCACGATTAAGTCTTTCTTCGATTCAGGCTCTAGCCTTGTGGACTCTCTCCCAGATCTGTTCAAGGCGCTGCGCTTCTTCTCTCTGCTGAGCACCAAGCTGTACTTCCTCTCTAATAATATCTGAGACTTCTGTTGGTAAGAATACTCAGTGTAAAGTGTAATTGATAGGATCGATACGCGTCCGTGAGCTAGAGGCGGAGTGGACAATGGTGGTGTCGGTAGCAACTCCGTGATTGTAGACTGGCCTCCAGTCAACAGGTTGTGCAAGGGGCGTGGCGATCTTATGATAGTTGCCGGGTGGTAGGTTGAGTCAAGAGAATCGCCTCTCCTGTAAGGTGAGAAGCAGTGGGGGGTGAGCGAGTACGGTACGATGTGAGCCAGCTAGAGGCTCTGCTAGGACTAGGACTAGAGGTAGGGTAGCATAGACTAGATAGTGGACTGCACTCCTTAGGTTTGATTTCCTCGTCTTCTGATACCAGAAGGGGAACAACGATGAGGGACTCTTCCTTCTTGATAGCAATAGACACTAAAAGGGGCATTCAGCTATGAGCCTTGTGTAACAGTGGTGAAGGGATCCTACTAGTGATAGAGTGTGATGACTAGGCAAGGGCTAGACAAGGAAGCGATTGGGTAACTATCCCAAGGGCTTGTTAGAAGTCTTGTCCTAATGAAACGACCAACACTCACTAAGAGCACTAGCTGTTCAAGTAGAGACAATAAGAGTAGGCTGGTAGCTCCTAGAGATGATGGGAAATCTCCAAGAGGACAAGACTGAGGTCCTCCCGGCGCTCTATTGAGGCTTTATATACTACACAGGGGTTTGGCTATGTGTACACTAGATTGAACAATATGCTATGCTACATGACTCCTCCATGAGTCATACATGAGGATAACATGCATATCAGTACAGCCATGTAATGGAAGGGAAGCTAACCATGAGGGTAAGGTGAGGTAGGCAGTGCACATGTGTGAGTCATGAGGCGAACATGTGCAAGGCTGTGTGCCATGTGTGATTGGTGAGGTCAACATGAGGCAAACATGAGGCGCACTGCAATACACATGGTATCCATGAGGTGAAAGGGTCTGGACTGTGAGGGGACTTGAGCATTTGGTGGTTTCGGGTGATAGGGGTTAATAGATAGGGGCTAAATGCGAAATCAGGAAAAATAGAGAAAAATCTGGAAACATTAATATGGGTCTGTAACAATGACAGCAGTGACATGTTGCATGTCAAAGTTGGCAACAGTAATGGTTTGAACAATAGTAGAGGTGAGAGAGTTGTACTTGGAAGGAAAATTGTTAAGGAGAATCATAGCACAGAATGTTTTGGGAAGATTGTCATTGATGTTGGTTTGGGCGTGCTGAATGCGAACATGTTTGGATGAGACTTGTTTAAAAAGACAAAAGATGGCTGCAAAGCCAGTAGTGCTGAAGAGAGTCTTCAGCTTGTCCCAAAGAGCTTTGGAGATGGAGGGGAACATTGCAGGGTCTGCCCAGTCATAAACAACATGAGACAGTAGCGGATCATCAATCATACTGGCCATAAGGCCAAGGATACATTTGTCTAGAAGTTTTCACTTCTGTTGACAATCTGCTAGGTCTGCTCCTGCAGGGAGTGCTGCATATGTGAGAGTTCCATCTACAAACTCCCAAACAGAGTAAGCACTGAGCGTAGAGATGATACACTTGCTCAAAACATCATAGTTCTTGGATCCAAGAAGAACAGGAATGCAGCCAATGAAGGTGTTGTCGGATTTGATTTCAGTGATAGGAAGAGCCATTGTTCAGAGGAGATCTGAAAAGTAATTATCAACAAAAGTTTTTGCAAGATAATGCAAAAGGGAGAAAGAAGGCATAATCCTCTGAGAAACATTTTCTAATAACCCTGGGTTTATTGATAAGAGACAATTTTTCTGTCTTGATATCCCATTTCTTGATAGCCATTGCTGTGTATGATTCTCCTTTCTACTTTGGTAAGTAGAAGATGTATTTGTTTTGTCTCAATACCCAGAAGGTAACGGCAGGATGGATAAGCATTCATGTAAAATGAGATGCATCTCCGCAAAATAATGCAGGTTGTCAATATAAGAATTGACAAATAATCCTTCCTGAGTACAAATAACATGATCATAGCAAGTATGATAGGGAACATACAATTGTTGTGAAAGGCTATTGAGATTCAAGAAATTTGAGTAAGAAGTATCAAAATCGGAATTGTAAGAACCATCTTCAAAACCAGATATAGGCCAAGAAGGATGAATGGAAGTATCATTAAGATGCTCAAGTATGTTTGAGAAGCCTTCTATGTTCTTGTCCTTTTTGACCAGTGATTTGATTCCTTCTTCATCTAGGTCTCTCTTTAAGTCCTTCATATATAGTGTCAAGCTCATCTTGAGTTTGCGCAGACTTGAAGAGGCGCTGTAAGCGGTGTTGAGACTTATAAGCTGGGTCTCAATGAAAGATAGAACAATGATAAGAATTGAATGCTTTATTCCATTCGCTTTCCATGGTGCATCTGATCTTTTAACAAAACCCCATTCATCAGCCATTATATCCATAGGAGGTAACCAATTTGGCTCGAGAGAAGATTCCAGAAGTTGAGATGGAACAAGAGTAGGAGGAAAGTACATACAACGAATGATTTCAAATCCTTGATTATAAACACAAACACCAGGAGTTCTGAGAGTGGTCTCGGAAGGGAAAGCCCAACCGGCTCCTTTATAGGCAGCAGTGATAGTCTCTGATCTAAACATAAATGAATTAGTTAGGTGCATTGACCTAACTCTGGTCTCGCATGGTCTTATCTGGAAAGGATAGACCCTGTGGTTTGCTCCACAAAGCTCAGGACCTTCGAGGGTTTGAAGCCCTCGAGCTTGGAAGTTGCCTTCCACAATTTCTGGTGCTGCGCCTTGGAATTTGAACATTCTCATGTCCAGTTTCTGATGGAATTGCACTAGGCCTTTGTGGAGTAGAGTGGAGTAGAGGTGTTTGAAACCTCGCGAAGCGGAACTCAGCCACTAGGTGCGGCGGGAGTCCATCCTCCATGGTTGGGTTGGCTGGTAGCTCTTGTAGATTGTTGTCTCCTCATCCATTACCTCAGCGTACACGAAGTTGTCGCGCTGGTAGGGAAGAGGGTTCTAGGGAATCTCGGCAGATAGGATGGGCATGATTAGAATTAGATGATGGGATAGGAGATGATGGAGGTGGAGTTTCTTGTGTGATCGCAGTTCTTATGGCTTCCTTGACAAGGGTAGAAGTCGAAGGAGATCCCAGATTGGAATTGTGATGAGAATGGAAGGTTTGTCCAGGGATGATGCATAAGAACTCAAAAGGGTGATCAAAGACTTCTTCTCTTGATGGTGCATCTTCAGGTGATCGCCTAAGAATATTAACACCGCAGCTTGGGTGAAAACAAATCTCTCCAATCTCCAAAAGATGGGGGCACAGGGCGCAGCGAAGTTGAAATGGGTGACCAGGGAAGAAAATGTTCTCATCATTGTTAAGATGAAGAGAAGGGTGAAGAGAAGAGGGGTCTCATTCTTCTGGGACAGGTGAATTAGGTGGACTACTGACCTCAGATAGTGGTTCTAGATGAAGCACAATTGTAAGTGAGGCTTGGTTTCCATTCACTTCTGTAACAAAAAGAAGTTGGAATTCACGTCACTGAATACATAACCAACTCTCCAGAAGTAAAAGTGAACTCTAGGAGATCATTCTCTTCAGTAACCCTTATGGGTTCTGCTCCAATGGCAATCGACATGGCCAAAGTGACCATGGATATAGCCAGTGTCAATCCAGTAACCAACCAAGAACCATAATGCATGAAGATAGCAGGCATCAGTGCTAGCGTATGATGGACCGCCTTCAGGCAGGGCTCATAACCTATCGGGAATATAACCCCGATAGCACAGGAACACGAAGTGATGAGTTGTCTAGTGGGAGACTCACATAGACAGGTCCTTGTGGTTGGAGACAAAGGTTGAAGTGATTCAAGTATAAGCAGGGAGGCTTAGGAGGGAATCAGTGATAGGAAAGAACAAGATAGAGAGATAGAGAGATAGGCTGTAAGGCCCATCTTATATAGTATCTAGTTCTGTTTGTACATATTGATACTGAACTCTAATATCATAACTGTATACATAGTATGATAAGAGATAAGAGAGAAATCAGCTATTGGCTGATAAGGGTATGATGTCATGATAAGAGATAAGAATGACATCATCAGTCTAGACCATCAGATAAGAGATAGCTTATCTTGATAAGGTGGGTAATATGAATAGCATAAAGATAAGGTCATAGACCGCTCTAGAATCTGGTATCAGGATAAGAATATCTGAATAAGAAATACCAGAATTCTCAATAAGATGTTCATGATTGTTCGCTAGTTCACTACATGTTTACTACAGTTCGCTAGGATGCTCACTATTGTTTGTGATCACTCGCTACCATTTGCTATACATTCAAGATTGTTTGCTACATTGTTCACTACACATTCACTACAGTTCACTACATGTTTGAGATAGTTTGCTACCATTCGATAGATGTTCACGATTATTCACTACTGTGTTCACAACCTGTTCGCTACCCGTTCGAGATAGTTTGCTACCATTTGATAGATGTTCACCTTCATGGTATTGTTTGAGATCCTGTTCATTACATGTTTGCTACCATTCACAACATGTTCACAACCGTTCGCTAGGACATTCACCATACAATGTATTGGTACAGTGACTGATGTACTGTTCACTATCTACATGTTTGGGATTGGACCTTTGTCTTGGACATTTCAGTAATTGCAAGAATTGATAGTAAAAAAAACTGCTCCCTGATTCTCATAATTTGCACTCAAAGTATGTGATTTCCATAGCCAGCTCCACCATGATCTGGTACAAATCTATGATGGATCCTGGCAGAAGCTGAGTACTGTCATCCAATACTATCTGAACCAACACTTTGACACAGTTGAGAGTTTCATTTCCAAGGTCAATGTGTACCTTGCATCACTCCCAAAAGAGTTCCACTGCATGTTCTCCATTTTCATAGCTGGATGTCTTCATCAAATCAAATTCCGTGTCCCAGTGTGAATGTGAAGGGCACCAAGACCTCCATTCAAAAAGCGACTCATGCAGTTGCTCTACTTCCAAGGTGATGGGATCTGGGGATGGGAAATGCGGCGGCAAAATGTCAGTCTGGCTGGGAACGCCACTAAGGCCACATTAAGTATATGGATAGAGGACAACAGCAATATTACTTATGAATTGTCTCCTTCTTGGCACCTGTAAAAATGTGCACTACCTTAAGTACAGTATGTTGCCCAATGCAAATGAATTGAGCAACTTGCCATGCATGCAGCCTACACCCTGGGAAGTGAGAAGGAATTAATAATAGCCATGATGTTACTCACAGCCTCATTCAGGCCCTTGCCTTCTGATTCACACGCTCATGTACACTGTGTTCAATCCAGAGAGTGAATTGATTAGATGTGCACAAGTGAGACATACCCTTCTTTTTTCAGCCAGTGCTCAGTGGCTTCTTTCTGGCTGTCACTGGTGTGCCTGGGTTTCATTGGCAGCTGTAAAAATGTGATGACAGTAAGTAACTTGCTTCTTGATGACAATGAGCGGGCTGATGTAATCCACTTGGTTGGACACACGTTCTGGCATGTCTTGAGGCTGTGACAGCACGTTCTAATAGCATATTGGTGAGTGTTGAGCTGCTAACTACTGGTCCATATCCTCCTTTCTCAGCAGCTCCTCGGATATTGAACAGTAATTTTCAACCACTCCACCTCAAACTGCAAGGTAAACTAACCAGAGCTCAGAGCAATGGTCCCAGGATGCACATGGGCATCAATGATGATGGGGTTGATTCCATAAACTCCAATGTTCCTAGTGATTGCACAAGGAATGACATATTGGAAGAGATCCATAAGTACCCACTGGTCATGATTATCTGTAGTTTGATGAGCAAGCTGCCTGTTACACGAGGCGTACCCTTGGTAGGCCGAAGCAAAACCTGGTAGTCTCAAGGGAGGTACTCACGAAGAGACGCTATGTTCTTGAAGCTATCAGAGATCAAATGGTCAAAGGTTCAGAGGTGCGAGGGTCTTAAGCCGATTGCTCAAGGACTCAAGAATACGCTGGATTGCGTAGAACAAGAATGGAGACTAGAGTACATGCAGCTAGCTACTTATACCAAGGAACGCGTAAGCGAAGAACTCCATGGAACAAGATAGAATCCTAATGAGTAATGAGGAACACGTATCCGATACGAGAGAATCGGATAGAAGGAGAGGCTGTCCGTAGATAAGGATCCATGAGTAAGTGTAAATGAGTAAAGAAGTATTCTCCCATCTGGTAGTAATGGAATGAGAACGGCGCGGGGTTAGAGTTCGATAAAGGACGAGTTGAGTGAACTTAAAAGTATCAAGCAGTGAACCCAATCATAGGAACACATACCGAATAGCAGATGAGTACGTCATAGGAAAGAAAGAAGAAAGATACCATGTGACAAGAGATAAACTGTAACACTGCCCTTCCAGGTGATGAACTCTCCTTTACTCAACTATTGCATGCTGCTGCAATCATCCCACCTCACCTTGATCCTCAAAACACATTTCTTCAAGGTGGCAGTGAAGCCCTTCCTTTTCCCCCTTCGGAAGGTTCCCATGGAACACAACCAGTCTTCAATCCCAATCTGGTACCTGTAGTATCTTGGTCTGCGGCACCTGTACATTATTCATTTGACAGTAAACTGATCCCTTTTGGCATTCTTGGCCTAACCAAGCTTTCTAATAGGTGAGCTTGGCAGATCCACAAACTGTCCACACACCTCTCCCAGTTCTTCCTCAGCCCTCAATGGCACAATGGCCTGGGCCCACTGCCAACTCAAATAAGGGCACATGGGCAAGCCGCAATCCAGGACAATCTGTCATTCCTGTCTGTCCCCATGCAGCTACACCACAGCTCTCACAATCAGAAAAGACTTGTGTGGCACTGCAGCACAGCTGTGCTCAGTCTGTCACAAGGCACTTGAAGATGCTGTCCAAAAGCATCTAGAAGATCAGAAGACAGCACTCATGTGTATCACTCAGGACCACCATGTCACATTTCAATATACATGTATCACGACTCTTGCTGGTGCATAGACAGGTTATCACACACTTCATAAACCCCAGTTGCAGAACGCACTGGTTCATGCAAAGGCCAAAGAGGTCAACAAGGGTAGGTGATTTTTTCTCTCTCAGTCTCCGAACTCAAGATACACTCAGGACGAGAAGTGGGCCAGCAGCACGGCTTGAAGGAAGTTCGGGAGATGGTCTTGCAAGATCCAAAGATGCAAGACCTGACTTCTGAGCAAAAGAATGAATACATCTCAGCATTGGCTCAAGACCATGATGTGAAGCAGCATGGCATCTATGCAAATAATGCCACTGCTGCCTGGGATGTATTGGCTACCATGGACCATATCAGTAAGGAGTTAAGCTACCCATTTCTCTTTCTCTTTTTGTGTGTGCTACTGCTCAGTCCTGTATAGCTTGATGCTCTCTGCAAATGAACAGGAATATACACTACACTTTTCATTACATGAGGCTTTCAAGAGTGCTGAATCTCGAACAGTGCAGAGACAACAGCAAAGGGGAGAATCCAGTGAGAGAGAACACTACTCGCTAGCTGTTGAGGATACTTTGCAAGACAGTGCTTGAAGAAGTTATCATGCTTTGGGGTGTGAGAGAACTTGTATTTGAGGGAGTAAGTCCCTGGTATTTACATATATGTAAAGGATTGTTCATCCTTGTATGTATGTAAATGCCATAAAGAGCATAAAAGTTCTATAAAAAGTGTATAAGTAAGCCATTAGCCATAATGATGTGCTATGGCGTGACTATGGTGCAATAAGATGCAATGATGCTGTGAGATGATATCATATGAAGATGAATAATCATGGTATCACTAATAGGGGTATGTCAAATATAGCACATACTGACATAATGAAGAGCGAAACAATATGTCACTCAATAATAATGAGCATGACTCATCACTAATAAGTGTGACTCATCAGCATGACTCAGTCGTGACTCATTCTATAGTCAGACTGTAATACAATGGCCCAAACAACTGTTCCAATGTTTGCATGTTTTTCACTAAAGTCGATAACCTAACCGCATCTAACCTGGGCCCTGACATATAAGTGTATGAAATGAAGTGCTTACTCCTGGCTTTCTATAGGTGCAAGGATCAAGGGATTCGGTTAGGATTTGATGAAATGGCAGCCATAGCAAAATGACAACTCATTGGGACAGTTGTTTGACTTTGTACAAGAAAGGATATTTAGTACTTGGTATGACCTTCCTTGGCCTTAACAACTGCTTGAATCCTTCTAGGCATGCTTTCTATCC
>JBBPQL010000993.1:0-14024 GCA_038092515.1 Boletus subparvulus | reverse complement strand
CCATTTATTAGCAAAGCATTACAATGATCTAGGTTTAGGACACCGCCTCCGATTTGTGCGTCCACTGAATGTCTACCACATCTACGTCCTCTAACTGTGCATGATAGCTGCTGGATATTGCCAATGGGCTGCACTACTGTGCGTCGCTGTTATCATTACCAAGGCTGGAAAAAATAACATGCAACAGTACATTCTTTTCCGATAGTCCATGGTGGCCTGAACTGCGTGCGTCAAAGTAGAAATATTTTAGCGAACTCTTTGTCTAACCAAAAGACAGAATAACGTGCTTCTCGATGCAGATTACACCGTGCGCTTAGCCGATTTCGGATACGCTTCCTTGGTGGGGAATATTCCAGAAGCATTGACCTATCTCCAAGGATCCACCGCAAGACCGGGGGCCTTGCGCTGGATCGCACCAGAGCAAGTTGATCCGGAAGAGACGTTCAACCGGACAACCAAGACAGATATATACTCGTTTGGTTGTGTTGCTCTCCAGGGAAGTTCGCTGCACTAAAATAGCAGGCCCATGCTGATATCGTTACAGGTTTTGTCAGGCAAAGGACCATGGTCGGAAGTGCGGAAAGACTCAACCGTCGTGTTGCGCTTGGCGAAGGGACACAAGCCAGGCCGACCAGAATCTCGAATGTTGGATGACTTGCACTGGAGTTTAATCCAACATTGCTGGTCACCGATGGAGGAGCGACCTGCTGCGGAGGCGATAATACCCACCATTCAACAGTTCTTGAGTTCTTGCCCACGGCCCCCTCCTCTCTGTGATTTGCTCCCTTCGTGGTCGGATCAGGCTGATCTTAGGGCCGAGTCGTCTCTGTCTCTCATTCAAGCTCCCACCGAGGGTTCAAGTACTTTCACCCCACTCCATTCTCTCCACCCGGCCACGTCCACCTCTGTCAAAAGCATCATGTTCACGTCGCATTCTCAGGTTAAAGCAGAGGAGCGGAAACAGGAGGAGGAAGCTTGGCTGGAAAAGGCTGAGAAGGAGAGAGAGGAAAAAGAGCGCGCTGAACGGGAAGCTGAAGAACGGTGGCAACAAGAAGCTCTGAGGCGCGAGGAGGCCCGGTTAGAGGCTGAGGAAGCTCAGGACGTGGTCGAATTTCCCTCTGAAGAGATTCCCAGACGACGCCGCAGTCCCCTCGACATTAATGCGGCGAAGAGGGATATGTCTGCTCCCCTTTCTGTGTTGGCGACGGCAAGAAACATCGAGAGACTTCAGGACATTGAGTACCCCGAAGGGGTCAGAGGCCCCAGGGAGGACCTCAACAAGGACGCGAAGGACGGCAAGTTCAGGTATCTAAACATTGCTCGTGCACTTTCAATTTGTTCACCTTCCTGCAGGTACGACCGCGACTTCCTTGTGCAGTTTATGCATCTCTGCAAGGAGAAGCCCTCCAACCTTCCACCACTGGACATCCTGGGTATCGAACCCGTGGATCAGTCGACCTTTAGTATGACTCGTGGTGGTTCGGGACGCCATCGCCATCTAGCAAGTGCGATAACACTGACTGCTCGGCAAAGTTCTGTCGGACTCGGGATCAGTAGCGGCTCCGGCCCTAAGCCATGTGCTATGCCTAGTCCTTTCGGCATGGGCCATTTAAAGATCCCCAGACGGTCCCCCGGTCCTCTTGACATTAATGCTGCGAAGAGGGACATGTCCGCTCCCCCTCTTTCTGTGGTGGCGACGGCAAGAAACATCGAGAGACTTCAGGACATTGAGTACCCCGAAGGGGTCAGAGGCCCCAGGGAGGACCTCAACAAGGACGCGAAGGGCGGCAAGTTCAGGTATCTAAACATTGTTCGTGCACTCTCAATATGTTCACCTTCCTGCAGGTACGACCGCGACTTCCTTATGCAGTTTATGCAGTTCTGCAGGGAAAAGCCCCCTAACCTTCCACCACTGGATATCCTGGGTATCTATCAGTCAACCTTTAACATGACTCGTGATTCGGGACCCCATCGCCAGCCAGCAAGTGCGCTGACACCGACTGCTCGGCAAGGTTCGGTCGGACTCGGGATCAGTAGCGGCTTCGTCCCTAAGCCAGGTCTTGTGCCTAGTCCTTTCGCTATGGGTCAATTTGCCACCCAGACAAGCAAGCTTACGAGTGAGGAACGCTTCTTGCTCTCGACTGGCGCACGCTCTGCCTCAGTCAGCGGTGGTCCCGCCTCTTTGCAGTTTGTTCGTCCCGCTACTGTGACGCGGACAACTTCTCAGGGTGGTCCGGGCGGACAAGCTATGGGTAGAAAGCGTACTCGAACTAAGCGTGGTGATAGGGGTAGGGATGTGAACAGGGATGCTCAATCTCAACAAGGATCTCTCGAGGGATCAGGTTTCAGTGCTCTAGGTGCTGTGCCTATTCTTGGGGCTGCCCTCGAACCCGTTGCTCCCCTCGAGATGTCCGCAAACCGTTGGGTTGCTTGGAGTACTGTTCGCAAGCCAGGCGCCATTGACACTGAATCTCCCGAACTCGTGGATCGCAAAGTCAGGTCCCTCCTCAACAAACTTACCATGGAGAAGTTCGACTCCATCTCCGACCAGATCATCGCCTGGGTGAACAAGAGCGAGAACGAAAAGGATGGCCGGACGCTCATCCAGGTCATCCGGCTCGTCTTCGAGAAGGCGACCGTCGAGGTCGCGAGGAGTGAGATGTATGCGCGCCTCTGCCGGAAGATGATGCAAACGATCAGTTTCGAAGTTGGTGGTCAGCTCTTCAAAAAGCATCTCCTCAATCGCTATCAAGAAGACTTTGAGCGTGGTTGGTTTGCCAAGGAAGCCGCTGCGGCCAAGGCCTCCAATGACCAAGCTATCAAGGCTGCAAACGAGAACAAGGGCGACGAGAGCGAGCTCTATTCGGACGAGTATTATGCTGCCCAAAAGGCAAAATGTCAGCGTCTCGGTCTCATCAAGTTCATCGGTGAACTGTTCAAGCTCCAAATGATCACGAAGCGCATCATGCACGAGTGTGTCAAGAAGCTCCTGGGCAACGTTGCGAATCCTGAAGAAGAAAATATTGAGAGTTTGTGCCAGTTGCTGAAAACAGTCGGTCAGCTGCTTGATGTCTCCAAGGCAAGAGCACACGTGGACGTGTACTTTACGCGGATGAAGGAGCTTCGCAAGAGCCTCAATGTCAGCCCACGTATGCAGTTCATGCTTCAGGTAATGGCTGAGTTTCGTGTGTTGCTTGCTCTCTTCCTCATCTGCTTTCTCACAATAGGATGTGATCGAGCTCCGTGATCAGAAATGGGTGGCTCGTGGTGCTGTCATTGCAACAAGGTCCTTTGTAAAATAATGTTTACCATATCGTTGAGTTATCTTGAACACTGACATCCCTGATCTGACAAGAACAAGGCTATCAAGGCCGTTCCCTGCATTACTGAATGCACCACCTCCAAACAAGAGACAGTCCTAGACCATATATCCGATGATCAAGACTCAGAACTGTCGAAATACTACTGTCTGCGTACGGTATTCAATACTCGAGATAGAACGGTCTCGTTAGGCTGCGACGCAGCTGGTTTTGCAAACGCGTCTTAAAGTAGACTCTCTGCCAGTCCAACGCGTAACCATGTCCACCACTCTCTTTTCCAACCATCGAACTATCATACCCTCCCTTTGCCACACACCAGTCGTCCATACCGCAGGCGGTCCGCATCCGGAACCGCGCATTCGGTTCGCCATCACAACGTCGGTAAATATCCGGTCTCCAACAATCACCAACTCCTCCTTCTTGATCGGGACTCGGAGTGTCGAAAAATATGTGCGGATCGATTTGAATACGCAGGTTTGGGCGAGTTATGTCGCAGGACGGGAACAGAGAAATGATACGAGACGGATTCAGCCTGAGAAAACGTCTGAGCGTCGGTGTTACCTCGCTTGGTTGACCTTACCTAGACATGGCCTGCATCGTGTTTCGCGCCAGCTGAATTGCTCACGATGAGAACGTTCCCCTCACCAAAGACCTCCCGGCATTCTTTCCAGGCGTCCTGTCGTAAGTTATGAGTGAATTCAACGTGTGTCGTTGGTGCGACAGACATCGAGTTGCGGGACCAGCGAGTCTCTATATGGTATCGTCTACATGTGAGTCAAACATACGCCGGGACTGAGAATACGAAGGGACTCACCAGGCAATTGTCCTTGTCGAAGACTGCACCGCGGTACCCAGCCCTCCGAAGCGCTAAAAAGTCCAACTGGCAAATGTCTTTTCTGCAGCAAACAGAACATGGTCTATCAGTGCGGAGACGCCAGAACAATGTTCTGACCTGTGACTACGACATGAGGGAGAACGACGCGGGGATTCCAAATGAGCTGCAAGGGTGCGAGAAGACCAGGAATGTTCAGCGGCATGTTCGAATCTGGACCCGTACCGGCACAGCCACCATAAAAGACTTCCGGAGACTCGTGCCGAGTCGGCGCTTCGGATTCGACCGCTTATAACTGACCTCCACTGGCACCTTCAGGTGGGGGTGTGACTTCCTTTCTGTATAGAGTCATCTTTCTAGAGCTCATGTCATTCCAAGCGGATAACGCTTGGCCTATTGGCCTGCGCTCCATCTTTGAACACTGCCGCGCCAGACCCACCACGCTTGAGAACCGACATGTCGTGAGATGGATAGTACCCCGTCGGTGGTGTCCATAGTGCAGGATTGGACGGTATTCGCAAGATTCCACGGATGCGTCACGACAGACGCTTGCGTTCACACACGACGACATCAGGCGTTGTCGGTCTGTCGTCGTGTCACGAGATCGTTCGGAGGGAGAACGTCCCGAGCACTGGCTGGCATGGTGCATCTCACGATCGGAAAAAAAAAAAGGTATGTGCCATGGCTATTGCCGTTACGTTACTGGACCACATCGCAGAAACACTAATGTGGGTCGACAGAAAGTAGATGGCGTCGTTGATGGACGCGTACGCGCGTTCCGACAAGAAGCAGCTGTCGAGCGACAGGTTGCTGTACACGGGGTTCGTTTGATGTGCTCTTCTTTTTATGCCGTCTCTCTGATCGACGTGTCATAGCACGCACGCCGATGCGAACATCGTCAGAGGGGCATTGAATCCGGGCCCGAATGGCCGCAGAGAACGAACAACTTCCGGCTTCAACGATTAGAGAGAATTATTTACGAATCATGCTCACCGTTGGTTAAATGTGTATCTGACACGTTGTTGCATCGAGCATAATAGCAAGTCAGTAATACAGCTTTACTACAGCCCATCCTGCTATCGTGATTGTATGACCGACGGATTCCAGCAGCACTCTTCTTTATATCGCTCACGGGAGATAAATATACTTGCGTGATAAATCGGCGTGCCAGCACAAACCGACTCGCGCCCCACAAAGACTAGGGCAACACCAAGATCGTACCCACGTCCACCTGGCCCCCTTCCTCCCCCTCCCCTCCCCACCGCTCATACCGCACGTCCACCACCCTCACCACCTCCCCCTCCCCCTCCCTCTCCGCGCCCTGCTCGCCCCCCTCTCCCGTCCGATGATCCACCACCCTCACGCGCGGCACCTGGACGTACCCACACTCGATCGGAATAACGTTCCACGTCACACGCGCCTCCCCACCCGGCAACACCAACGGCAGGCGTCCGCGCCGCAACCCGGCGACGACGAACCCGTCCGACGACGCCGTCTGTGGCTGTGGCTGTGGCTGTGGATCCAGGGCGACGCTGATCACCGCCGACCGGCTCGCGTGGCGGTTGCGCACCGTCAGGTGGATCGGGATCGGCGTGTGTAGTTTGGCAGTCGCGGGGACGCTGAGGAGCGCGATGAGCGTGTCGCGCGGGGGACGGAGGAGCGGGAGCGGGACGTGTGTCGACGAGCGGGGGCCGTGGTGGCCGGGCGATAGGATCCTAGATGTGGAGTATGGTTAGACGGGCGTCGGAGCGCGGTGATGTACATGCCTTTTCCATGTCAGCACGTATTCCCCCGGTCCGAGTAGGACGTCGTCTCTTGTGGTATCGTCCTCCGTCGGCGCCAGCGCGACGCGACAAATGTCAGAGAATTGGTCCCCGGTGAGATACTCTGCAAAAATCGACGTTAGAGGTGCAGACATGAATGTGAGTTACTGACCACCGGGAAATACGCCTTCCATGTCCACTTCCAACATCGTGTCGACCACCCTCGCGTTCCGATTCTCCTACACCATTCAGTCAGCCACCCCTCCAAAAAACATCGAGGAAACACACGCACCACCCGGTGCAACATCACGTTCTCCACCTCCACCCCACACGGCGCTGCACACTCTACCACCGTCGTCACCACTGCCTCCCCGCCCACACACGCCTCCCAATGTGGACTTTCCAACACGGACAGATCCGCAAGCGCCGGTGGGGGTTGAAGAGATCGCTGATAAGCCACGTCCTGGCGCACCGCGAACACGCTCGAGGTCGGGATCAACAACGTCCGTAGGATCTCGCACGTGTCGTGGTTCTGCGAGGCTTCCAGGGTCTCTGACGGCGATGGCGATCGGGATTGGGATTGGGATGCCGGTCGCACCGTTGTGCTCGACTGAACAGATACGTCGATCGTCCGGTCTCCCGGTGCTCCGCTGCTCATCAGCACCAACGTCTTGACGACCGATATCCCCGGCTTGACCGTCCCAAACTGAACGCCCTTGACTAGTCCCGACGTTTTCTGGCCGTCAAAGGTAATGAATTGTACTGTCGGCGCGAGCGTGAGCAGCACATGGCTAGGGTGAAGTGGGTGAAGGATGGAAACGCACCTGCCTCGTCTACCTCGGTCGGCTGTAGCAACACATCGACGATCACGTCCAGCTCCCGATCGTCCGTATTGGTGATCTCGACCGCGATCGGATACGCCTCGTCCAACAAGGCTGGCTCAAGGTGCGAAAACGAGATCGAGAGTCGGTGAGGACGATGTCGAACGCTAACGAAAATGTAAACATCTCGTGCACATAAGCTGGGACCGCACTCACATCACGCTCGAAAAGTCGTCCCTCGTCACGGGGATAAAGGACACCGGTCGCACCGAACTCAACCACCGAGGAACGGCGAGACTCGATTCGCGCGACGCACACGGCTCGTGCGGTATCTCGATCGTCCAGCTCCCTTCTTTCAGCGTCACCACAATGTTCGAGACCTACGCCATCGATCCTGTCATCAAGAAAAAGATGATAGGAAAACACTTACGCTAAATAGGCCAGGCACGTCCGAGGCAAGCGTACCCGTCAAGATGACCTGGTCCCCAGGTCGCCACCTCAAATGCACCCTCACTTCGACCTGCTTCTCTCCACGTATTTGACCCAGCGACACGAGCCGCACCGATTCCGAGTGTGTAGCCGCATCGTGGTGGATGATGATCGGCGTGTACCCTTCCGAGAACAAGATCGAAATCGAGTGGATCGGAAGCTCAGAGATCATGGCGTCCGAAGGAGCGGCGAGCAAGATTTGGAAGGCGGCCTCTTCGCCCACTCGCACCTCGGGTCTCCAAAAAACCACCGAGGTGTTCACTACGCAAGGTGTCAATACCGCTTACAGGGATGGCTGTCCCAGTACATACGAATTGGCTCAGACTCTTTGAGGTCGATGACCAAGATGTCGTCTGTGGAAAACGGAACACAGGTCTAACGCTCGAGGTTCAGTGGTGTTTGCGCTGACACACGAATCATCATACCTGGAGAAGTGTCAATAGATCGTCTTGCAATGTCCCCGGCTCGTCGATGTCGCCTAACCCAAAGATCAGCATCCGACAACGAAACCACGCATCCACGCACCATATCCAATCATCTCTACCAACAGCCTCACCGTCAGCTCCACATCGCCCAACTTCTTTGCACAAGCATACCAAGTGGGGAATAGTGGACGGAGCATCGCATTCCACTTTTCTCGTCGGTACGTTTTGGCGATCCGTTCAAAGAACCTATGAGCCATCAGTTTGAACCACGACAAACGATCCAAGTATGCGCACCGAATCGCCAACTCGAATTTGCCAGACTGGTGATACGTTTGCGCGATACGACACGCAATCCACAACGTCAGTCTCCCCTGACTTGTCGTCGAAGTATACTTTTTGAACAGCTCGTATGATTTCGTGTAGAGCTGCCAGAAGTAACGTCAACCCAACGCACACGCGTCCAAAAACGAAGGATACCTCCAACACGATCGTCAGGTGATCCACCTTTTTTTCGTTGGCGTATCCAGGTGCTGCATTCGCCCCCTGGGACGCACTCTCGCTCGCCAAGAACCGCTCGCGTCTGGCTTCGGTACAGCGCGCCGCCATGTAATAGTAATGGCCCGGATGTTGCAGCGCATGGCTGGGGTTTAATCCTCGGACGGCATCCATGTCGGGTGGTGCACCGCCCGGGCCACCCGATACCCGCGTGAGTGGGGCGTGCGTTGGAAAGGTGAGTGTGGAACGGGAGCCCTGCTCGAGAAGTTCTGCGAGCACGCGGTGTCTGGGAATCGTGAGGCGAGCATAGGGTGCGATGCGATGAGACTTACTGGCGTGCCATCCAACTCCAATACTCGAACGTCTCCTCGCCGATGCCCCAACCACGGGAAAAGTCGGCGAAACGGCGCATGTGGAGGTTGTGATGTGACAGGGCAAGCGCGTGTTCGTTGTTGTAGAGGTAGAGCTTCGTGATCTGAGGACGCGAATAAGCGTCCTCGGACGTTTGCTCACGAGAGGTCTCACCTTGAAGTTGATGGTGTCTGCAAGCACCTTGGCTTCTGCCCATCGCTTTGTTCGAGGGGGTAAGATGGCAGTAGAGCCAAACATGATCATGAGGGTCGTATATGCGTCCTGGTAATGTCTGGACGATGTCAGAGAGACGTGATAGAGTGACGAGGCCTGACACACTTGAGGGCTACTTCGTCTTCACCTCTGAACTCTGCAAAGCAAGCCATCTTGTATTCGTATCGAACGGTCCAACCTTCTGGGCGGAGTGGGCGTGGGGCGGCAGCGCCGACGGGAATCAGGGGCGGTGGGTTATAGGACGACGTTTGTGAATGTCGGTTGCGCTTTCGACGGACGCGTTTGGAGTGGGATGTGTAGTACTCCACGGCAGGCTCGTGCAATGCGTCTTGCAAACTGAGCGAGTCAGCCAAGGAGGTAAAGAGAAACTGACTACCCACCTCTGAACGAACTCGTCGAGTTCGGCTTGACTGACGGGACTCAAGACAAAGAGGGCTGCCCTCGAGTCGAGACCGCTTTGCTTTCGGATATAAGACAGCCGACCGTCGAGCGACGGATCATCTGACGGACGTGACACGGAGACAAAGGAAAAGCATAGCAAAGACATACCGAGCATGCGTCTGCTAGCCAACAAGACGACGGTCAGCTTGATGCCTCGTTCGCTCGTGGTCTTCTTCCGCTGCGCGATCTCGGCGCTGATCTCTGCGTCCCTCTTTCGTTCCTCTTCCACGCGATTGCGCTCGTGTTCCGCGTCCGGTGCATCGAGCGGGGACTTCAGTATGGTATTCGGCGCCTCGAACAGGCGCAAGAAGAGGACAAAGACGCTCGGGAGGAACGCCGTGTGTTTGCGTATCCATATCGGGGCTATCAGGCCGTCGGGGTAGAGCGGGGAGGAAGGCGTGAGTGGGGACAGCGGAGAACGGGCAGATGGGAAGGAGGGGTCCTCGGGGGAGACGAGTTTTCGGGGTGGGAAGCGGACGTTTTTGTCGACGAGGACGATGTGGAAGGAGTTGGAGCGGTCTTGGGCCCACACGGAGGGACGGAGCTGAGCCTGGAGGGTGTCGCGGAGACGAGACGCGAGCAGGGCGAACGGATCCTGGGTGGGCTGCGGAGGGTTGCCGAGGCCGGCGACGAACATGACCGGCGCAAGCTGGGCCAACAGCTCGACGGGATACGAGTTCATGATCGGAGTGATCTAATAGCCGTGGGAATACACGACGAGCTCCTATCAAGGAAACTGTACATGCCAGAGCAACGATCTCACCACACCACCCTGACCGTCCTCAGCGCCTGCGGGCCCTCTGGGACAGCAAAGGGAAAGTGTAACTGCAGCAAATGCGTCAACGCCCCTCACTCGCCCAAGGTGCCCCTTTCCCTCTATCCGCCAAACTCGAGTTGACAGTGCGACTGTCGCGGGTCTGGCGAAAATTGCGTGTGCACCACACAAGGCAAGGCTTGCACTTGCGAATCCAAGTAGAAACTGTAACTAGTCTGGGTAACGAGAGAACAAGCAACGTGTACGATACTCGAGCGACCTTGTATGCTATGTTGTTCAGGGGCGAATTCAACGCCTTCCTTTTTCGGATGAAAGCATGTCCCATTCCTGGCTCAAGGATCGCGTCCACGCGCTCGTATAAGTAACGCGGCATGTCGACCTATCGACTCCATCCCCCGCTCATTGACTGAGCTTGCCTTGCTCCATTCTCCCGTCCTCATCATGTACGCCCCCCGTGCTGTCTTTTGCTTCTGGATCACACTCCTTGCCATCGCCGCATTAGGTCCGTTTTTCCATCACAAAAATCCCCCGTCTGTCTAACCTCCCCATCTAGTCGTCTCCTCACCTGTACCAGAACCAGAGCCAGCTCCCGGCCTCACAGACGTCTTGTCGAGCAACCTCAACCTTGGGTGTCAGAACGGATGCGCCGGTTCATCTAGCGCACAACAGCTCGTCAGTTGTCTTCCACCCGAGGCGTGCATGATGCTGACGACCTCTTCAGGACACAAGCGCTGCACTTGGTTCATCAGTGAGCCCGCTCTCCGTCTTTGGAGGCCTCGTCCTCGCGAGCGGCGTCCTCGCCGCTGTATGATCAATGATCGACATTGTCACATAGATGTATATTTGGACATTTTTGCTGTAGCTATAGCCAACGGAGGATACTCCCCATAATTGACACTCAATACCACTAATTTATGTGACGATCAGAGCATGGACTGTGCGCGATCAAGTGAACAAATCTCATCCATTCATATCAATTCATCAATGTCATAACCCCATCTCAACCCTATAAAAATGACTTCTCCGACGTATCAGGCAGGCCCTTTGGACTAAATCCCCGACCACGTCAACGTCACTCGCAGACAGAGTTCAAACACGTACCGTCGCACGCCACAACAGTAGCACGCTCTCGCAGACAACACCACCACCGCGACCCACGTCAAGACCATCGCCACCAAAATCATCCACACCCCATTCCCAAACTGCACGCTGAAATTCGCGCCGGAAAACAACGAATCGATGTTATTCTTGACGACGATCACCAGGGCCACGTCGGCCGCAAACACGACGCTCCCGACGATCGCAGCCACGATGGCGACGATGAGCGTCAGGATGGCGACGGTGTGCGAGTGCAAGAACAAGGAGAGGACAAAGATGATGGTCGAGAGCGCCGCCGCGACGAGGTGGAGCGAGAGGACGAGCAACAGACCCGTCTCGGCTACGTTGGCGAGATTCGTCGAGAGTCCGACAGCACTGAGGAGACTCGTCGGGATCGTGTAACCGAGCTGAGGACCATAACATTCGCCCGTGTCCAACGTGCTGCGGAAAGGGGGTAAGCAAACAGTGGGTGGGAACATAGATGGGTAAAATCTACTCGCTTGGTCGCACATACGCCCCATACGCCAAAGTAGAGGCTCGTGGCCGCATTCGAGACGGGGTTCACCGAACTCGACGCGGACACCTCGATGATGTATATCGAGGGTATGATCGTCAGCGACAGTCCGACCAAAAGGAAGAGCAGGAAAGCGGTGAGGAAGATCGTAAACGTCGTTAGGGATACCACGAGATGCTTTTGCAGCGGACGGGGAACCTTGAGTCCACAGATATCCAGCGTGGTCACCATGTTCGTCTGCAGAGGAATCGGGAGCGTGCGAGGTGCAAGAAGGAACAAGGCGAGCGAGGGATAATAAGCTCGGTCTTCAATGCATTCGGGTGGGCACCCGGTGTCTCGCACCTCCAAACGGTCTAGACAATTTTAGTCGTCACAGGAGGAGTGCTGGGGAATGAGGCTTGATAGCGCCTTGGAACCAACGTGCGTCGATTGCGTTTTCGGGCCGGGGGATCTTTGAACAACAATGGGCATTACATATCAGCGCTGGCAAGGGCCACATTAATGATGTGACGGAAGAGAGTGGGGTCAGTCCACTTCAGAACATCGTAGCGCTTCCGACGTTCGGAGTTTAAATCTAGGAAGAAGGTTGTCCAAGCCCGTCGTCATACTTTCAACACATTCTACGTGCCCGATATAACGTCGTGGAACGCCGTTTATTCACGAATAATTTTCTGGACGAGATGAAGGAGTCAGTCGCGCACAAACCACTGCAATAATAGCTTCAGTCGGAGAAGGTCGGAAATGCATATTTAAAGTTCATGATACCCCTCTCCGTTGGGCTGCGTTCGTTCCAGTGGCACACCGTTGATTCGCCTCGAACCGCCCCGCATCAGATTAGTCCCAAGAAATTGGCTCACAGATCCAAGCCCCCAGCGAGAGCCACGACAACATCTCAGGCACCACCGAACAAGGAAGAACCATCATGACCGACCATGGCTATTGGACCAGCGAATATTATTGGGAGGTCTCGCTGGGTTCAAAGTCGCAATCGAGGGAAACCGTGCTATGCGTCCTGTTCGACAATGGGACTCAGCGCCAATTCTCGAGCGTCCGTATAACATTGTTGTGTGGCAACGATGTCACTCCCGAGCGTCACAAGGAATGGGTACGAAGGTTTCCTTTTACAACATCCGTCCAGGCTCGTTAACCGTTCGTCGTGACCCCTTCAGCATGTTACGTCCCGTTCATCCCCACTTTCTGTCGTCAGCCGTGTTCCTTCTGAGGACACGCTTGTAACACAGAATGCTCCATCACTCCCTGTTTGTAACATAGTATTTATGGCGGATGGGTGCTCGGTTCGTTCGCGGGCCACGTCTGGAGTAGCCACACTCTGCGGGGAACTTGTGACAGGCTCTACCAACTAGATAAAGGGCCGAGCTGCGCCGGCAGGTACCTTGTTTACAGTTGAATGTAGGCACTGTACTGGGTTATTCTCGTGACCTGTGGTAGTGCATTCTGTAATGAGAAATCTAGATGGGAATGCCATTTTTTTGGTAAGACGACTACATCCGTGTTCGTAGTAGTAGTTACATTTGAAAGCAGGTACTGTGAAAGATAATACAAACGAGGCCCAGCCTTGACATCGCCATGCTGGTTAGGCGGGGCATCGGAAATGGGAGTAGTACCTTTGAGACTCGGAGTTGGACTTTGATAAACAGATCTGGGGACATTGTCGAGGACAGAGTGAGGGAACCCCGACTTCTGCACTTAGATGATGGAGGGTAGTCTGGTTACGACCATTTCGGAAAATGTTATCGCGGCTGCGCAAACACACAAACAAAAATGTAATCCGTGAATTTCGACCGCTACAGCTAGGTCGCCGGATGTAGTCTGGTGACTCGACCGTTCTACGAAGCTCGGCTGCTTCGTAGAACAGTCTGGTTACCAGAATAGGTTGAAGGGTGAATGCGAGTGGTGAATCACGCGAGCGGCGAATCACGCGAGCTAGAGAGTTAGTACAGACTGCGAAATGGTATGGGCGAAGGCCCGAAGTGCTTTCCGACCCGAAGTGCTTTCCGACCCGAAGTGCTGTCTTAGCCGCCAGAGTGAGCTGCGATCCCGGGAAGAAGGAGCCTGCGACGCGTGCAGCGAAGCTCTGCCCATACCGAAGGAGGAGGCTACTAACGATGTCATTCACCCTGGAGAATTTGTCTATGGCGACGAAGAGTGAGGGTGGGGGTGAGGTGGACGAGGCGACGGCGCTCGCCGTTCGCATATGCCGCCGCCGTCGTCGTGTGTCAGTGTGGAGGGAAGGACGAGGTGGGTGAGGACGATGGGAGGGCGAGGTGCCGTCGTCATCGCATGTGGAGGGACGGACGAGGTGGGTGAGGGCGAGACGAGGGCGAGGCGTCGTCGTCGCGTGTGGGGGGACAGACGAGGTGGATGAGGATGAGGCGGGGACGAGGTGAGGGGGAGGTGCTGTCGCCGTCGCGTGTGGAGGGACGGACGAGGTGGGTGAGGACGAGG
>JBBPQL010000992.1:0-14040 GCA_038092515.1 Boletus subparvulus | reverse complement strand
CAATCGTCGTCGTACGCTCCGGAGACGATCTCTCACATCGTCAATGCACTGGGCGTTGTCATGCAAGCTCATTTCTCTGCCAACGATGCTATCAAACCCGTCGCGTCGTATATAGTGGCGAACGTTACCTCTGGTATGCGCAATAGTTTCGTCTGTGGGCCGAGACACAATCGTTCTGATGTTGCTGCAGATCCCATTTCAGTGCCTTCGCCGCGGGCTTCTTTAACCGGTGGTGGCAACAACAACGAGAAAGCGCGATTCGTCTTGGACGCTGTCATATCACTCCTCCGAATCCCGGCCATGTACATGAAGTTTGCAGAGGCACTACCG
Organism: Boletus subparvulus; assembly: GCA_038092515.1. Lineage (NCBI taxonomy): Eukaryota > Fungi > Basidiomycota > Agaricomycetes > Boletales > Boletaceae > Boletus > Boletus subparvulus. Next base: position 13,710 of record JBBPQL010000992.1, on the reverse strand, counting down.
GTTGCACGCATTGCATTGCTGTGGCTCGGATCTGAACCGTCTCCCGTTCTCGTTTGTCAAGTCCTTGCGATCATCGGTATTAGTTTTAGTACCTCCACATCCTTTGGAAAGAAATTCGAGCTTGCGAGTGGTTGGCTTACGTTTAAGAAGATGTTGCCACCTATTTGGAACGATGCCATTCACGAGGCTGCTCTCGATTTACTGTTGCAGCCAGCGCGAGATGGCGGGACCGCCTCAAAGGCTGTCAAGTGTCCCCAGATGCTCGCGGTCGTGCTGCTTGCACTCCGTCAAGGGTTGTTGGCATATTCGGACACCCGAGTCCAAGGTTAGTCCCTCTTCCTCCTCGACTCGGCGAGAATCGTTGACATCGCTTTAACTCAGGACCGTCGAGACTTGTCGTTGAGCGAATTATCGACGACCTGATCGATCTTCACAATTCACATTCGTCGTTTCGTCATTTGTTCAAATCCCAGACCTCGACCGAGATACTCATCGAATGTGTCTCGTCTTCACCTGGGAACGATGATCCAAAGGTATCCACACAACTGACACACCTTGGATCATTGGTAGCGATGGGGAATCATGTATCACCCACCCAGAAGCAGCAGGTAATCGACATGAGATGTTCGGTTCAAGACATGTCTGACGTGGTTTGCAATGCAGATATTAGAACTCATCAAGCCTGGATCTCAGCCAACGAGTCGTGTCGTCACGTCTTTGTCTAGCAGGCTTGCGTCTGTCCAAGAAGAGGCACTACGCAAGAGTACCAGCCGATTGGAAGAATGGAGGAATATGATTGTTGCCTCTGAGCGGGAACGCTATCGGAAAACGTTTATCGACATGTAAGACTTGGCCTGTCTATTATGTCGCGTGATTTATCGTGGATCACAGGCGTGAGCGCCGCCGGCGTATCACGGTAATTAGCGAAGGCATTCTAGGAGGATGTTCGGAACGCGATGTGTGGTGTCATATCGGACCTGAACGGACTTGGAGACTGGACGAGACAGAAGGCCCACATCGGACGCGGTGAGCCGTGCCACTTGGTTTTCCAGTGTTTGCTCAACGGTGCTCAGGAACAAGCTGGAACCATTCGCTGAGTCGCCTGTCCAGGTCCATCACGCAGAGACCAATAGTACGACGAATGATGAGAGAGATACCGAAGTCTCGTCCACCTTGCAGACGGATGGCTCGATCAAGGATGACGCGGAAGTGTTCTCGGACGACAACGGTAATGCTCTGGCGGACGAGATTGCGGAAGACAAGCATCGTAGGGTTAGGCATGAACTAGAACCGGGGGACGTTATCGAGGCCGTTAGCACCATATGTCGAGTATCGGGGGTGGATTCCTATCGTACGGATATCCTTTCTGTCGTAGACTCGCCTCTGACTTTTGATTCTCAGCTGGGTTACTCATTTTTGGACACACTCACCTCTACATGTTGGATGGATTGATCGAGAACGACGTAGGCGAACTGGTCGATGCTGTCGACGCACCGAAAGGGATGTTTTTCGTTGCATGGAGTACGCCTCATTTGCGAATTCCCCAGAGGGCACGGCGGTGGTAAGTTGGGAGTTGCAGTTATCGCGCGCGCGCGTCATACTTATGGGAGCACAGGTCGCTCGAACACATCGCAGGGTTTTCAAACAAGTCGTTTCTCTTTAGAGATGTCGCGTAAGTCGTGACCCTTGTGGTTTTACTGCATGTCGGCTTAACGGAGGTTAGTCTGGAAGTTTTCTTCAAGGACAGTCGAACGCTGTTGGCCGTCTTTCTGGATGGTGCCCATCGTCATGACGTTTCGCAGAGGCTGCAAGTTATCATAACGCGACATTCGACTCATGAGCACATATCGACACTCGGGCTAGTATTACGAGAGATGAGCATAGCGATGCCAATGGGAAAGGGAAAGGGAAGAGCGTCGCTGACTGCTCACGACAAGGCATTGGCGACAGCTCAACGACAGTGGCAGAACAGAGAGATCAGCAATGTAGGTGGACCGGTTCTGTCCCACTCGGTTCATGCCTGACTTGATGGTCCGTTAGTACACCTATCTGAGTATTTTGAACCAGCTCTCTGGACGCACGCCGAGCGATGCGACACAATATCCAGTCTTCCGTGCGTTTCGCTGCTGATATATGCTAACATTTGTCTGACCACGATTTGAAAGCTTGGGTTTTGAAGGATTATACCTCGGACATTTTGGATTTGTCATCAGCTGATTCGTTCAGGGAGTAAGTCATCTTTCGTACCCCTCGACCTACTGGTAACGTGCTTTGGTATGCGTAGTCTGTCAATGCCAATGGGGGCTCTGACACCAGAGCGTTGTGAGATCGCTCGGAGTCGTTATGAAAACTTGGAAAGCGTTGGGGAGAAACCGTTTCACTACGGTACTCATTTTAGCTCGTACGGCTTCATTTTCAATATGGCTCTGTTTGGGGGAGTAACGCGTGGCTGACCACAGGTCTATGATCGTTTGCCACTTTTTGATTCGCATGGCGCCATATACAAGCATGTTCAAGACCTTACAGGTATGTTTCTGCTTTGGGAATAAGCTGCAAAATTTATTGCTTCTCATAGGGTGGGGATTGGGATCTTCCAGATAGATTGTTCATGTGTGTTGGATGGATTTACCTTGTATGCGTTACTGATCACTATGCGTAGTGACATCGGAAGGACGTATTTGTCTGCCTCGCAAGACGTGAGAGGAGACGTGAGAGAGCTCATCCCCGAGTTTTTCACGTGCCCAGAGTAAGCCCAGCCCAAGCAGAGCACCGATACCTATCTCATACACCGGCTAGATTTCTCGAGAACCTGTCCAATCTCGACTTTGGTTCTTCGACAAGTACGGGTGAAAGGATTCATAACGTGAAGTTACCCCCGTGGGCCAAGGGGGATGCCCTCTTGTTCATACACATGCATCGTCAAGTGAATATCCGTTCGTGCACTTTTATTCGTTCGTATATTTACTATTCTGAAGGCACTGGAGAGTCGCTACGTGAGCGAGAGTCTCCCAGCGTGGATCGATCTTATATGGGGATGCAAGCAACATGACATTGATTCTTTGAACGTGTTTCATCCGCTCAGCTACGAGGGAGCGATAGGTGGACCAGTTCCGAAGCTTCAGCGATAGGACTTCTCACCTATATCACAGACCTGGACAAGATCACGGACCCTCTCGAACGAGAAGCGACAATCGGGATTATTCACAATTGTGATTATGCCGACTCCGCGTGTTCTATGTGGGCTCACGTCATGAGTAGTTGGACAGACGCCGCGAAAGCTTTTTTCTTCGGCTCATCCGCCGAGGAATCTACATGGTATCCTCAGCCTCTCAGTGCGAACCTCCCGAGGAGTACCGGAAGATGCTTTAGCGTTAACCAGGGACCCTCGACCACTGAAAAGTAAGGCGAGGGATGGGTTCATTGCACTATTATATGCTCACGGCTTTATAGTGGTACTCGATGGGCCTGTGGCATGTGTAGCAGAGGATGGCTGTGGCAAAGTGATCCCTATGCCCGAAGGTCTGCTCTCTCCCCCATCACGATCCGATGAACAAGTGCAATGGGGAAAAGATGGCACTCTCCGGGTGCTTCATCACGGCACGGTAAACATTGCGCGATTTCTCGCATCCGAAGATGACGGACAGTGTTCTGTTTCAGGTTGTGCAAACGATCGAAGCTACGTCTCCTACCTGCACTGTATTTGCAGACCAAGACACCCTCGTAACTGGATCAGACGATTCCCTGGTACGCATTTGGCGCATGTCTCACACTCTTCCGTCAACGTTGCCATTTGTGGGTTCGACGACGTCCAAGACCCGCAAGGGCCAAGAACCCTCGCTGACACTCGTCCATCTCCTGCGCAAACATGGCGCCCCTGTAACCTGTCTTCACGTATCCAGGGCTTGGTCGGTAGTAATCAGCGGCAGCTTGGATGGGAGTGCTATTCTCTGGGATCTCAACAGGGGCCTATACGTCCGATCGATTTGGCATGCTGGCGGAGATAGTCTGACCGAAGATGCAGCTATTCATCACGTTGCGATCAACGAATCCACGGTGCGTTTGGACAGCGAAATCGTTCACCTATCTCACGATCGAGACCAGGGTTACATCGCGACATGTTCTACCCACGCTTTATGGCTGCATACTATCAACGCGCGACCGATTGCGAAATTGGATCTCACGTCGAGCATGCCCCGTGCACGGTTGCCTTGTGTGACGTCCATTGCCTTTCACGAGCGGGATTACGCTCATCTAGGCATCCTTGCAATCGGTCATGCAGATGGCTCCGTTGCGCTCTATACCTGGAATGCGGAAGACACTCCAAAGGGTGCTCGGGCCCAATGGGGCCTCCCGAAGGTCCGTGACTTGGAGGCTGAGAAGAATACGTCCGCGTCCATCACGTCCCTCGACTTCATCGGGTTAGTTATATTCATTCCTTTCTTTCTCCTTTTAGCTGAGACGTGCGCCCTTGTCCCGTTTAGCGAGACGCTGTGGGTCGGGGATTCGTCAGGAAAGGTGGTCCGGTGGGTTCTTCCTGATTGAAAGACACCTGGGGGCTGGTTTGCATCGGTCGTGGTAGCCACTGTACTGGGAGTCCCTTTTTAACGTCGTTGCTTCACGGCATCGTCCGAGATGCTGAAGGACGTTTTCTGCAGATGGACATGTTTTGAGATCATGATCATTTGGAAACAATGTGTGATTCGAAAAATCAGTGCGATGTGGTGGTTGGGTGTGCGCATGATGCTGGTTTCATCTTCATCTCAAGCAGGCGTTGGGACTCACAATTGTACGGTTGTTCTGATCATAAGTACGACACTTTCGATCGACATGACAAATTTTTGTCGTGAATTCTGGTGCCAAGTACTATGTACAGTCGACTCTGTGATAACCCACACCCCTCGGGATAGGCCCAGGGGTATGGCTTATGGGAGAGTATGGGTTTTGATTGAGGCTGGAAGCACTGAAATTGAACTTTGGGAAATGGAAAATTGTATGTGTTTTCACGGAGTACGAGTATGGGTTATTACAGAGTCGACTATACCAAAATTTTCCGCTCTTCGCGACCCAGTACCAACTTTATGCTCACTGGCGGCATCGGACCATCTTTATTAATAATAATGTGGAATGATTCAGTGGATCATAGTATATCGACGACAATCTAACAGTTCAACCAAACAAATGTCGTTCTGGTTGGGATAACGGTGTTCACCGCAATCTCCTCAAGGTTAGCCCCACCCTCTGTTCTCCTGAACACCTTCACCCCAGCGGCGCCTGCATCCGCACCAGCAACAATGTAAGCCTCACCACCAAAGCCTGCCTGCTCACCAGACATCATCCCACGAATCCGTTCGAGGCCGGTATATACCTGATTTCGCAGAACGAGTTGGTTGTTGACATTCTCAAAGATGCCAATGGCCTCTCCCCGAGGGTCTGGCACGCCGAAATTGCGGGCCGACGTATAGATATACGGTACAGGATACTCTGCAGTCGGCTCCGGAATGAGAATTTCAGCGCCGCGAAATGATGAGCCTGCGGGTGGGCCGGAGGGGATGATGGAAATATTCGAGAGGATCTGAGATGTGCCGTTGGGGTAGGAGGGGACCTCCTGAAGTGTCAAAGTGTTTGCCAACTCCTGAATGGTATACATCATATTATCTGGAGCTTAGTCAACAAGAAGCACCGATGAGACGGAGTGCGAGGACGGCATACCTCTGATACGGATATGGCGAGGTCCGCTGCCGATGGGTTGTTGGATCTCACCATGGACGACATAATCACCGGGGTTGTCATTGACCTCGCCGAGTCGCCAGACCTTGTCGCTACCCTGTACGTGGTTGAGATACCGAATCGATACACTTGGACTAGCTGACCTTATCGGGGATGAAGACCTCGCTGCCAAATTGGTAGGTCATGTGAGGTATCGAGACACCCTCGGTACCGGTGGTAGGGACTGGGAACTTCCAGATACGCGAGTCGTTGGAAAAATGCAAGTAGTCATCATTAGTGGGGACGACACGCGCTGTACCAGAGTTGTACTGTGCGGTGGTCAATGAAGTAGTTATATGAGATGGAAAAGATGCGTACGTTGGTGACCGCAACCTGACCTGTGGACAAACCAGCGCAGTATTCAGGACCGCTTCCCCCAGAGCTGAACGTATCCACTAGGGTAATAGCACCCTCGTGTCCAACGGTGAAGGATTGTATGGTTCCATCTGGTATGAGCTCATTGGTCGCACTAGATGGATGTACTCGGATCGAAACATAAGTGAAAGACAGACGAGACACATACTACAATATACTCTTGTTCGTTGGATGGGAAATTATCCACGACACGTTGTCACCCGTCGTGTACTGGTTGAGGTAGGTCAAGGAGTTGTCATTGGTATTGAACAGGTAAGATGCGATATAGGGAGTATAACCACCAGCAAGAATCGTGAAGTTGACCATCGTGAACGGTCGTCCAACGTTCAAACGAGAGGAGATTCAAGATGGTTCCTCTTGTCGGCCAAGGCTTTTTATACTTTGAACGCCCATTGCGGGTTTGTCCGGAAGAACAGCTGAAATTTTCGATCAGTGTCGGCCGCATCATGTCGGTGGGAGAGGGACCATGGGGGTTGATCCCCGCATGGCATCGCATGAGGCTAACGAAAGTAGCTGCGCCGGTTCAGGGGTGGGAGCATCCTATGTGGCCGGCCTGACCCCGAAGGGGGCAGGCCATAGTCTGTGTGCGAGGGAGAGGGTCCCGGGCTGAACCTCTACTTACTCATCCGTCAGACACCCCTCTCCGAGGATTAGGGTCGGACCAGGTTAAAACCTGTACGGTATGAGTAGAGGTGGAGGGGACGTACGGTGTGGGCATGCGGTTTCGAACCTGCGAAAGTTCTCGTCAGGGGGCTTACCACTACCCCAACCGCAGCCTTCCGGGTCCGTTTAGGGAACTACCAGCTACACCGGGGGAGTGGGGCATTTCTTGGGCCGAAAGCAGTGAGCAGCAGCGGTGGCAGCCACGACCCTGGGTGAGATGGTGTGTGTGTGGGTGAAGGTGGGTGGGGAGAAAGGAATCTTCTTATCTCGACCGAAGTCAGCAGCGCTCCCAAGGACCAGCGGAGCACGTGAGCCTTTTCAGGTACTCGTGTGCGTTTCTTCGTTCCCATGCGGTTCACCACGTGTTCCTATCTACCCACGTGGTGCCTGTCCCTCGCCATGCCAAGACATTCGACAAGCGACACAGACTAATTTCTCGCGGTAGACCGACCAGTCGTGTCCATTGAGACTCGAAACCTGAATTTTCATGCCATCTTCGAGTTCCACTTCGTATGGCATTCCGAGTCTTCAAATTGGGTGAGTTGACTATAGAGCGCAGGCAGGGCTCATAACCTGTGGAATACTCTAGTTAGTAGCCACTAAAGTAAAAGGTACAGTACTCGAACACGAAGTATGTGGAATACTCTAGTTAGTAGTCACTATATTGAATAGATATAAGTACCTGTGGAATACTCTAGTTAGTAGTCACTAAAGTAAAAGGTATAGTACTCGAATACGAAGTAGTCCATGATTAGGTAATATGGTGGCTGTACGACCGCACACCGTTTGTAGTATCTACGATTCCAACAGGCCACCCCTTGGGGCTTCTCGGCTTGCCGACCCCTTGCTATGGCCAATTTTCCAGGCAATGTACTACATCACTAGCTTGACCAATGCGGCAATCAACCGACACCGACTCACACAGGTGGGCACTCGACTTCACCGACACACCAACAGACTACTACATCGACGATCTATCCCCTTACGAGGCCCGTGACTTGGCTAAGCGACGACGGGCGAAGAACCCACTGGCAGGTAGAGGGATGTCGTTATTGCCTATTTTCTGCTGTTCTTTGGCAACAGCTTGTTCTCATTCGCTGGAGCTCCCCTCATTTTCATTACCGCGCAACCCTGGATTACGTTTTATGGTTGCCTCAATCGCCCTTGGAGCCGCATCGCTTCCTTGCTCACCCCCCGGCGACGATTCGGCCACGCTTTACGAAATCCAGCGTGGCACCGAGATCGCATGCTGGAGTGACCATTGGATGGTTCCTTCCTCAGCTCACGGCAGCTCTGCGTGGAATGCAACTGTGAAATTTTGAGCCTATTGGGAATTCGGGTGACATGGGCCTGGATGGGCCCGGCTATAAAAGGTGGAGAGGTTTGTACGCACAGTTTGACCCTCCGCAGAACTGCTCCGAGCTTCTTACCTGCTGTTGCCATGTCCTTTCCTTGTTCTGATTGCCAACAAACGTTCAAAAATGCCGCAGCCCGCAGTCATCACCGCTGGAGTCGCCATTCCAGACTTGCTTCGATCACTGTGGGCGGCAAGGAGTATGTCGTCGAAAGGGAGGGCGACAGGTTGTACTGTCCTGTCGATCAGTGCCAGCGTTCCTATACAAGAAGGGAGGCATTCACGAAACATGTCAAGGCGGCGCATGGAATCATGAGCGAGTCATCAATGCCTTCACCATTGCCGACGGGTTCATCCCAACACAACATCCGCAGGCAGCAGCTTTCTTTCCCATCGTCCGGGGGTAAGTCGCGTTCTTTTACAATCGCTCAACATTTAGTCATTCATTCGTCTCTCAGAAAGTACGATGACGGAGGTTTCTGCTCCGCCGCCCACGGCGTCCAGTGTCACATCTGATGGCAGGCCGCGGGTCCCTCTTGACATGCTAGAAGACGGTAAGAAAGATTTGCCCGTCTCCCGATAGGAGAAGTGGATTCTGATTGGTATCTTTCTCGATAGTCTCCAGTTTCCAATGTAATGCCGCAGCTCCGGACGTAGAAGAGTCTGTTTCTGGCTGTTCAAGGCCCAGACAGGTGGGAGGTGAGCGTGGCCCATGTTTCTTCAATCGATGCGGAGCCTAGGACTAAGCCATCTCGGTCTCTCAGAAAATCGGTTTGCAGAGGAATCACCTTCAGACATTCCTGGTACAGCTAGTGCTGGCTCTGAGCTTCTCTCTGATCCGCTGGACGTAGGTGAGAAAGTCTGATAGCCTATGGAAGGAATAGTTGAAAGGTAACCGCTCCTAGGGCTTCCTCGCCTGGAGGGCCTTTTCCACACGCCCGAGGCAGAAAAGAGGTCCGTCGGGGGCGAGGAAAGCCTAGGGAACAATGGTAAACTGATTAAGCACGTATTCGCCTGGTTGGGGTCGCTGTCCAGCCTGGTTGGCATGGGACCTCAGAAACCTCCCGAGCCTGTGCATGGCAGGGAAACGATAGCCATGCCCGGGAAGCTCCTGGATGCAAGGGAGCTCGCTGCCCAGGTCTCCGAAATGGTCGATGATGCAGTCATGAGCAAACTGGCAGCCATTGGTCTGACCGCAGAAAACATCAAGAAGCTCGAGAACATGGGAGAAGCGGCACCCCTTGATGCCGTAGGTGGAGGCTCACAGGCAGCCAGTCTCACAGATGCAGTCTTAAGCCGGCTAACATCCATTGGCCTGACTGAAAAAAATATCAAGAAGCTCGCGACCTTGCGGGGAGGAACACCATCCCTTACTGCAGGTGAAGGCTGGCAGGCGGCTGGGACACCCCTTCACTCGGACGACGATACAGAACACTTAGAGATTCCGTCTTCATCCTTCACCGAGGATCCGTTTGACTCTTCCACGTGGGCCACCGAAAGGAAACGGCATGGTTCGCTTTCCAGCTTGCAAATGAGCGCAGGTCGGCTGAAACACCTTGTAGGGGGGGGGGCGCCACTCAGTGAAATGCAGCAATCTGCGGTGCCGTCACGCCCTCCTAAGAAACTGCACCCATTCGAAACGTTGCCAGAATTCTATGATTCGCCGATGCCAGTTTCCAGGCAACAAATGAAGGCCGCCATGCCCGAAGTTATCACACGGGAGGAGGTAACGTTCCCACGACCAAAGAAGAGGACGCGATGTAATGAAGTCGTTTGCGAGAAAGACGAGTTTTTGATGGTAGATGTCCCTCTTCACTGAGCCAACTAACTGATCATGTTTAAACCTTTCTTCAGTCTCCACACACCGCGGCCCATGCAGTCGCAAGGCAGCGCTGTTCAGACTACTCAGAGCGCCCTCCGCCCCTCACATTGGACTCCACGTGGGCGGCGACGGATGTTATTGCAAATGAGCCCAAGTTGACCAAAAGGCAGCGGGTGAAGGAGGTTAGTACAATGTAGAGCAATCATTCACCACGGATTAACAAAACACCTACTAGAATTTGCCCCGAAACCTCTCTGACTCCACGACAGCACCTTCGACACCCGCACAGCCTGTCCCCTCACCACTGCATAGTCCGGGCGGTTCCTCGCTGAGGGCGAATCAATCAAGGGAAGGGAAGGCAGCCCGTTTGGAACGCACCCGAAGGTTGAACAAGTACATTCCCAGGCTGCGGAGCAAGTGCATCTTCCATTTCGTGCGGAAGGGGGTGCTGGTGCCCGATCATTTCCCCTTATGCGAATACATGCAGGACCCATCTCTGGTCCAGGGGGATTACAAGGCCTTCAGGCGGTCGTTTCATTTCGCCAAGTTTGAGTACTGCTACAGCTGTGGAGTACCACAAGATCCACAGAACAATGGGGAGTGCCCCGAGTTCCACGTAAACTTGACGCTTGGAAAATGTGGTTACAACCACATCCTATTCAGGACCGCGTTCTGCATTTGGCAAAGTCCAAAACTGAGGACGCAAATGATTCGGGATCTCAATATTCCAGTTTCCATCTCCAGCCAAGAGGATTTTACAGAGTGGGTACAGGAAATCGAGGCTGCGGAGGGTAAGTATCACAATTGCTCCGAGGCCTTTCTTTGGTTCTGTGGGTGGTTGGAAAGACGTCGTCCATCGTTTTTCGTGTAAGGATATACAAAGCAGCGGGTAGTACTCTTCCCAACACTAGTAGCTGCGGCCCGTCTGCAGAATTTATCCTGTCATTTTCCAAGTTTCGTTCAGATTTTCTCTGTTCTTATAACTGTGCAGTATCTTAGGGCCTGAGCGATGCGATCAACCAGCACCCATCACCAAAAATGTCAAACTCCGTTCATGGCAATCTTGACTCGCGGCTGCGCCACCGATGTCAACGACAGCAACCACGGAGGGGTCCATTTGAGTGGTATGCTCAGTAACGGGCGAAGAACGACAGTGAAAAAGGCCTGCGCAGTTCGGGTGATGGCGTCTTCCCAACGGCACAATGCAGCACCTACTACATCATCGAAATCGCAGGACGCTCGCTCGCCGCGCTCTCCTTGGCCTTGAGCGCCACGCTGCGTAATACTCCCAGTTTTCCAAACAGCGTCTCGTCAGGCCGGGAACACTCCTCAGTGTCCCCGAGTTGGAGGACTGCAAGGACGGTGTGAGACGACAACGCCGAAGGAGGCGTCCCGATGTAATGGGGAGTGTGAGAAGGCCGTATCGACATGGCTCGAGAAAGCAAACCTCACTTGACGACCGACTCGAGCGACTGTCACAGGGTTTGTCCACAAGGACGCGACGAGGATCGCCATCGCCTGTATGCAGTGATCTGGCACAAATCGAACGCCCCCGACGAGCTCTGTCGCCACCGGTTGACTACACATCCGCAGCGCGCGTACGCACGAGGATACTCGACGGATCGCTGACAGACTTGGAAAACGTCCGCTGCATCTGCAAACGGCTTGACGTAGTTCGGTAATCTCTCCAGTATCGCAAACGAGCGGACCGGTGAATGGGGGGAAGAACGGCTTGATGGCAGATTCGCTGGTGCGCTCGACGAGGTCTCCGATGGTTAGGGTAGAGCACGGGTACGGGTAAACCCGCGGTGTCGTGGTTGACGGGTATGGCGGGTACGGGTACGGTGTGTGTGATCTGGGAACCCGTGCCTATACCGTGCCAACCCGTCACGGTGTACGGGTTCACGACGGGTTAGCTCCTAATAAATATGCCCACCTGCGAGCGGGAGCCATTGCCCGCAGTCTATCATCGATCCAAAGCCCGTCTGATAATACACCCTTTTTCACATCGCATGGCGTCTCATCTCGGCGTATTCAACTCGTGTTCCATCAATTCGGGGTATCCCATCATCACCCTCTTCTCGTGAATGTGGTTCTTTCCATAGCTTTGCTTCCCTACATGCCTCCCGCGATCAAGTTGCGTCGCCTCACCCTCTCATAATTTCGCGTGAGGCGCAGTTTCCCCTGCGCAAGATGACTAGACTGTTGAAATGGCTTGCGGTGACGATCATGCGATGGTAGCTAAGTAACCTACCACTACGGTCCGAGTCATGTTTTCCACGCTGTCCACCTCTACCTTCAGTGACTCACGGGCAAGGAAGGTATCCTTGGAGGGTCTTCCAAAACGCAAGAAAAAATCAAGTTATTGGACAGGCCAGGACGGCATCTTCAGTTGCGCTGATGACGCTCACATTCGTATAGACACAACCGCTGGGAATGGTGAATATGGCGTAGATATTCATGTCCGGGAGAACGAGAAAAGTGATCAAACCACTCAAAGCGAAGATGCCGGCGAATAGGCCAGTCTGGAATCTGGATGGCACTACGAATAAATCGGTTCAGAATTGTATCCGTCTTGCGGAAACCAGTTCGCGAACGGGAAATGACAACCACCAACGTAACTGATGATCGTATATGAGTGCCTTCGTGGCATGCAGATTGAACTACATGAGCGTACTGGTGATGAACGTGTCCACGACGACCTGCATGGACAACCACACAATCACGAGGGGAGTAATATGGGGAATTTCAGAGAAACTAAACAGTTGTGATCAGTTTGACGTTTGACGTGCTATAGCAACTCTAAGACATACACTTTAATGATCGAAGCCTCGACGCTGCAAATCGTACCCAGAATAAAAGAAATATACCTAAAATCACTCGTCAAAACTGCACCCTCAGTGATCAGTCACGGACCGACTTCGTTGCCGGTCCATCATTGAATTCTGGAATGGAATATGAGCTAGGGTGGATTCATCCTTGTTGAGTCCGCTTACTCATCCGGTAGTACGCCGCGAACTGGTATATGACAAGGCCATACAAGAACGTATTGACTTGATTCGCGACGGGTCAGTCGGAAGGCCAACGGTGATTCTGCTCGTACTATGTACATACTTTGTACCGCATAGTAAGTACCGCAGCCGGGGACTGGTGCCTTGGCACCGCTACGATATATTTTACGGGCTGTAACCCACCGGTGACTTAAAATACCGCGGTACACCGTACACACCGTGACAACCCGCTACACCGACGGGTCGGTGCGGGTATACACCGCAGACGGGTACGGTGTGTCCCAGAAAACGCACGGGTATACCCGTGCTCAACCCTAGCGACCACTCCACCCTTCAAGTTAGCGCCTTGCCAAAGTTCCCCGTCATCTTCGGCGAGCCTCTGCGGGTCCACCGCGAGTTCTGTCACAAAAACACAAACACTGAAACAGAACATTGCAGTATAGTCCGATTTCTGTTCCAAGAAACAAATGGATGTCATGGGACATTGTTATGCCAACCGCTTCGTACTGGATCAGGGCCTTTCCGCGAAGATCTTGGAGACGTGCCGCCGATCTGTAAATCTGTCTGTAAAAAGTGACAAGATGCTGACAGGTGAACTAAGTAGCCAAGCCACCGCACGTCAAAACTGCAACGAGTCTGACTCAATTTGTAACCTCTCCAAATCTCTGCAGAATGGGTGACTTCCCGTCAGAATTTAGAGAAATACGGACGGCTGCAAC
>JBBPQL010000991.1:0-14051 GCA_038092515.1 Boletus subparvulus | reverse complement strand
GTGGCCAGTCCGCGCCGTCTATGACGTGAGAATACCGATTAGCCCGGATTATCCTATCCCCCCTTTGTCATCAGACGCCGCCATCATTTCTATTGCATGAGCTCCTTCCGTGGGGCTCGCATCTACTCACATGCTGCCAAGTGCCGGAATAATGTAAGATTATCGGTAAGCCGTCGCTGGACAATTTTGAGCCGGCGGGGCGCCCGTCCATCGTGCTTGGTCGCAGGTACACGCTGGAATCGCCCATTCCTGGTTCAATACAGAGAATTATTAATCTGGGGTTCTCTGTGAATGCCCCTACAGGGCTCGGAGTTCGTATTTCCGTTCTCGTCTCGCCGCACCGTGGAGGGAACGCTTGTATCACCCATGACCAAGTATTCGTGGATGACGAAAATGCATGTGTCGCCAAGTCTACCCTCCTACCGTCGTCTTTGATCCAAACTCGAACAATGAAAACATGCTGTCGGATACCATGTTTCAATCACGGTTGGTGTCTTGCCCACGATCCGCATGAAATCAGGAAGCAAGTGGTTACGCAAGACAACGCTATATGAGCTATCCCTGTGCCTACTTGATCATTCTTCTCGAGCACCTTGTGCGACTCACTAGGTCCCAGCATTCCAGGCCAGAATGCGCTCAGATTCGGCAACGCTTCAGCTATTGTCCTCCATTACAATTGCTGGGATCCGTAGTACCACGCATGGCCCATCAGATTGCAAGGCTTCCTCGAGAGAAGAAAACGGCTTACCAGTTTCCATTTACGAGGATTGTATGCTGTGTCTGACAGAGGTACCGGGACGTGGCCAAGTGTTGGGAAATATCTCTCAAGTTTACGAAATTCCGGGAGGACGTCAGCCAAGTGAGTTTGGAGCGACTTCAACAATGCACTGGCCGCTTGGACCCCCGACCTGCAAAAGGGACGTGCCAACCCCCAAAGGAAGCTTGCAGTCAAAGGTCAAACTTGATTTCCCCGTAATCCCGATTCCCGACAGAACCCACGGTACGTTCTATCGCTCTAGTTTATATGAATGGGAATCTCTCAAGACGGCATTAACTGGACGGCAAGCGGTTCTGGAAAAGAATGTAGTACATGTCTTTTTGACGGACTTTTTTCGTGGCATTTGGAGAATCTCTGTTCAATGGATAAGACGGCTCTTTTCGGGGCGCACGTACTCTATATATTCTTACCATGATTGAGATGCTCTCCGACTGGCGTTTTGACGCACTAATTCTCGTCGTGTCTTAGAGTTAAGCTTTATACAGGTAATTCAGAGTCCCCCCACCGTACGCACGTTCTGCCACGTTCAGAAAACAGGTCCGCCGACTGGTCTCGATGAGTTGGACGCGAAGGTCCTCGTGTCGCGGTCACGTGATTGAGAAATCAATGGTGCTGCACGTCTTCTTTGTACACATGAAGTATTCATTAACGAGGGCGGTGTTCAGAGTCCAGACTGGTCTCTTCTCCTTCCTTTACCCGCCCAACAGCTAGAAATACCACACGCCGGTTTACCCTCGCACCTAATACCCATGTCTCTCGTGTATGCGTCCCCACCGTCTGTCCGAAAGCCTGCCTTCAAACGGAGAAGACTCAACCATGCTATCGATCCAGGATGCCAGCCCACTCGAGCGCCGACCCCAACCGCCCCGTCCTTGTCCCTGTGTGAAAAGCCTTCGTGTTCGACATGCCACCGCGCGCTCTCAACTGCGATCCGGCCCAGTGTGGTGGGTCCTTCTACGTGTTCAAGGTGTGTTGTGTTCTCTCCTGCTCTTGCTCTGCCGAGTAAGGTTGGCGTCAATGGCGCCACCCAGCGGGATCGACGTATGCCCTCCATAGTGTGCTGACTTACCGTCGCACAGATGCACCGCCCCGACATGCGCGATCTGCGCGCGTACCTGTACATCTTACACCCGCCCCTCGTCCCTCCCGCCTACCCCCGCCCTCACTCGCTCGCCGTCCCCCTCCAGCCACGTCGCTACGCCCGTCTCTCCCAAGCGCCCTGCGCTCAGCCTCAGCTACGCCGCGATGAACTGCGATGCGTCCCTTGCTCTACCCCCGCCGTCCGTCCCCTCCATCAAGCGCAAAAAAGCACCAATCGATAAAGAAGACCTCGATGGCGATGGCGACCTCGATGACAGCGCAGGGCGTGATCATCATGATGCCGTGTCCACGTACGGTGGTGGTGCCGAATACACCGTCATCCCCGGCTGTGGACGTGTCGTGTGTCGTGCGTGTTGTGTCGAGAGTGTGCCCAAGTGAGTGGCTGCGTTCTCATTTTCGTTTTGGCTTCTCGGACGCTGATCGCCGGGATCGTGGGCGTAGTGATGGAAAGTTGTGCGTTGATTGTTTTGCCCTCGTGTAGCGCGGCGGCCAGGTCGTCGAGGCCCTCTCGTTGGCTCGTTACATTCACACCCGTGTCTCGTCAGCGCACTACTTGTCGGATCCATCGTCCTCGGACTTTCCGTCTCCCGCCGTCGTCTATGTTACCGATGCTCGCTATTATAGCCCTATTCAGCTTTGCTAGAAGCTATTGTATCCGTATCAATGAGGAAGCGTTCCTTGTTCCATGGGGCTACCGTCTACGGAACTCAGGCTCGACGATGTTCTTGGGTATTTGCTTTCGTCTGGAGAGTGCACTCGATGAGGCGGCTGATTTCATCTTATGATGATCACGATATATGCGGTGGTATAGTGCAAAAGTTGTCTACTGGGCGACGCTACAACCAACATCGAAACAATGATCATGATGTCGATGTGCATAATCTAAACCTTTTTTTTTCGCAGTCCATAAGCAACCACAGGTAGTCCAAATTAGAGATATTACGCCAACATGAGCCACTCTGTCTACGCGATCACGTTGACAGGACTGCAGTTGATCCCGACGAGCTCGAAGCCGTTCTAGAGAAACGCGCGCACAGGTGAGTCAGTCCCACTACCGCGTTTAGATATCACGACAAAAAATACGTACATTCTGGAAGTCGGAGCAACAGACGGGCTGCTGCTGGCACACCGCACCAGAGCCGGTTTGGACGACGCCGATGGGGTTACAGCCAAAGCCGAGGGTACCTTGGAAGGAGCTGGCGTCAAGGATCCCGAGGGCACCCTCGCCGGCGCTGCTCGCCTGTGGAAAGTTGAAGATCGAGTTTGAACGTCAGACGCAGAAGGGGAATCGGCTTGACGTACGGGTATGTTTTGGGTGCAGCACTGCATGTCGCCGGTGTCGCACTGGCTGCTTGTACCGCCGGGGACAGCGATGGCGCTCGCAGCGATGGCAAGGACGAGGGTGAATGCACGAACGAACATAACGATGCGGGTATGTTGGATGGAAACTGCGAGGACGGAGACGCTTTGCGATCTGAGGGGCAAAACCTGGCGAGCGAGCGCGGTTTTATACGCTCAGCGGGTAGTGGTACGATCCGGCGACCGGACCCCACCTCAACGACGGCGTTTTGGTTCGGTTTCTTTTTTCGAGTACTGAGGGAAGTTGAAGGATATCACTCTAGGCGAATATGGCCATACCATCACCCGCGTCGGGATGATACTCCGAGGCTCTTGAAGCATGGTCTCTATGCGCGCCGTAATCTAGGCGACAGCACATCAGCCAAGTGAGAAAGCGCGGACGGGGTTTGACCCGAGGCAACTCATTGACGCGGCGGGACAAGCGGAAATGCGCACTTGTACGTCATCCAGTTAGTACGGTGATGGAGAAGCACTCATTGCCAGTGCTTCGTCGCCGTCAGGAGAGGGACCGCACAAGAGAAGACGCTTACTTTGGCAGGTGTAGTACTTGGGCACAAGTATCTGCCAAGGAACCGACGGAGCTGTACCTGAAAGCTACAGCGTCACCATCGTGAAGGAAGAGGCTACAGCGCCTCCAACTTAGAACTCAAGGATTTCGGCGAGGAGCATGCGAACGGTCCGCACTTGGGAAAATTTGGCTTATCTGTGGCAAATCCCGCTTGAATGAACGTCCAAGTCGTATGGGAAGTAGCCTATTAGCTCTATGTATGCATTATGAGCACGCACCTTGGCCGGCATATTAGAATTTAGGACTGGGGACTCACCTGGGGATTCTCGCGAACCCAATGCATTTTCGGTTTGTGAGACGTACGTGGTCACGGCCCGTCGTGGTCTCCGTCACGGTCGCGAGTGGTCGGGATGCTGGCAGCCGCGCATCGCTGCTGGCCCAGGCTCGACTGATTCCTCGATCGAATGCACCAGACGTTCTAGGCCGCCTGTTTGTTTTGGCCTTTGACTCAAAAGTCCGTTGACAGACAAGGAGTCCGCATCGTGCTTTACAATGTCGGGAGCAAGGCACCGACCTTGAATTGCTTCCGCAATGGTGTCATCAACGTTTGGTGACCCACCACTCAAATTGAGTTTGGTACCTATGTTTATGTAGTCTGGTGACCAGGCCGTCTAAATACCATCATCGCCACCGACTCGGAATGCAGTGGCCGCAAACAACGAATACCTGCCCGGCGTGGTGGGAACTTCTTGAATGGCACGAGAAATATCGGCGAACTTCCTCCGCACAGCCTGGCACAGGGAACGGGTGCGTCACGGTTCACGCTTGCTCCTTGGTCATTTCGAATCGTGTAGTTTCCTTGTGATTCTGCCTTATTTAAATCCTTGTTTGCTAATCCAGTACCCAAGTCCTTTTGGGCTTTTAGATCATCTTTGGCACGAGCTGTGCTATCTCTGAGTCCGCAACAACTCAACTCCCTTGCAACTTGTGCACTGCGGCAAGACTGCGGCGCAGTTCCCGCTATTCAAAGGACGTCCAGAGTGATGGGAAACTACGACCCCTGTGATTTCAACGGATGGCCTATGCATTGCCGGGGTAGCCTATAAATATGATTACCGGGACAGTTGTCAACAAAATTACAGGTCTCCACGCTCCCTCAGCTTCCGCGACTGCGACTGCGACTGCGACAGACAAAGCTCGAACATGTTCTTGGTTGGAAAGTTGTTGCTCTCTGCAATTGCTTCGGTGACTGCCTTTTCGCTCTGGAATGTCCTCCGGCTTGTGTGGTATCATCGATACAAATCTCCCCTGCGTCATTTACGAGGGCCGAAAGGAACCAGCTTGCTTCTTGGAAATTTGGGAGAAATCACGAACGATGTACGTCATTGCTATCCTAGGCGTGTCCGTCTGAGATGATAACCTATATCCAACTCTTCCTTTAGGAGAATGGCATGCTCATTGAAACATGGGTGAAGGAGTACGGCGACACGCTGAGATTCAAGGGTCTCTTAAATGTTTGTTCCTGTCACGGACGGTAAACCGGCTTGTTGACTTCAGCATGCTTACACATAGAATAACCAACTATTCACCGTGGATACACGCGCCGTTAATCATATCCTCTCCCACACAGACGCTTACCAGAAAGCACCCGATGTCAGACATGCCTTGAAACAGATATTCGGGGAAGGTGAGGGAATCATCATCGCATCGTCGCAGCTGACGCACGTCGACCACCGACACGGTAGGACTACTCATCACGGAAGAAGCGCAGCATCGTCAACAGGTTTGCATAATTTCTTCTTCTATTTCGACGACGGCTCAATCTTTCGTGAACAGAGACGTATAATGGTAGTTGACAACCCAGAGAGTGCACAATCAGCTTGATTAAACAACGTCCAGAACCCTGCATTCGGCCCAACGCAGATTCGAGCACTTACAGAGACTTTCTTCGCCAAGGCTGTCCGCGTGCGTGTCGTCACATTTCTTCATATCAACCAGGTACTAGCTGAAACTGCACCAGCTTCGTGATTTATGGTCTTCAGAGATCGACAAGGACCCTACTGCAACGATCACCGGTACACGTATCGATGTTGTCCCCTGGTTGACCAGGGTGACGCTTGACATCATCGGTCTCGCTGGTATGATCGCTTTGAACCGCACGAACATCGCTGATGACGGACAGGATTCAACTACGACTTTGACGCGCTCGACGCAAGCGGGCAGCCGAACGAACTGAGCGAAGCGTTCTCGACCTTGTTCTCAACGACTCAGAGAATCTCCGTACTTGATATTTTGCGGTCGTTGTTTCCGGTCATGCGTCTCATCGCGAGTGCCATTCTCATTCTCATGGAGCTGACACGTTTACGGATCTCATGCACCTGACAGCCTAACTTCGAGGCCCGTAAGATGCGGGCTGCACAGCGTACTATGACACAGATCGGTAAAGAACTGCTGACGAATGCGAAAGCAGCTGCCCTGGCCGGTGCGACCGAAAAGGGAGAAATCGAAAAGAACAGTTTACACGGCCGGGATTTATTGTCATTGTTGGTGAAGGCAAACATGGCCACTGACATTCCCGAGAGTCAGAAGCTATCTGACAAAGATGTCATCGCACGTGCGTTCCACCCAGAGTGTTCTTAGCTCGGCGTGATGCATACTGACAGACCGTGGTCTCCAGAGGTGCCTACATTTCTCGTTGCAGGGCATGAAACTACGAGGTACGATATTACGCGTTATTGTTAAGTGTAGGCTGAGGGAAGGGTTGTAACAGTACCGCGGTCACCTGGGCATTGTATGCCATGACACAAACACCCGAAGTTCAAACCAAACTTCGGGATGAGCTCCTCTCCGTCGATACTGACACTCCATCGATGGACGAGCTCATGGCACTTCCCTACCTCGACGCGGTCTTAAGAGAGACCCTTCGTGTGTACCCACCTGTTCCAAATACCTCGCGGTTTGCGATGAAGGACGATGTGTTGCCCGTCGAGAAGCCATACACGGACAGATACGGCGTTGTACGTGACACTATCACGTACGTCGTACACTTTTCTTTGCATGGATGGCACGCACAACAATGAACCACCACGAAAAGGATCACCACGGGCGATCGGATCTCCATACCCATCATGGCGATGAACCGGTCTAAAGTGTTATGGGGACCTGATGCTCACGAGTTCAAGTGCGTCGTTGACGTCCTTTCCTCCGTTGAGCGGGTTAGTAACGGACGTGCCGCAGACCAGAACGGTGGACCGACGTCCCTGAGACCGTCTCCCAGGTTCCGGGTATTTGGGGTCACTTGTTGACCTTTATCGGTGGCCCGAGAGCGTGTATCGGCTATCGGTTCTCGCTCGTAGAGTGCGTCCTGTTTTCTTTTTTTACAGCGATGCTCGCCTGAAAAGAAATCCAGGTCCAAGGCGATCTTGTTTTCCCTCGTCCGCGCGTTCGAGTTTGAGCTTGCCGTACCTGTGGGGGAAGTCGGGAGCAGGACGGCGGTCGTGCAGCGTCCTGTTCTGCGGAGCGACCCTACGCACCAGCCTCAGCTCCCGTTACTGGTCAGGCCATACCAGAGAACGTGAGGATCGGAGTTGACTTGTTAAGCCTTGACCACGGCAGCATCGAGGTTCGCGAATAGCAGAGCGCGGTTCACACCAGTAAGGATGGCAGATATAATATTTCCGTGGGTATCTTCATGCGAGAGTACACGTCAATGGGTTATAGAGCAACGTCTGTATCGCCTGGCTGGAGAAAGATCTGGTTGAGTGTTACAGCGGAATGGTAACGGGCGTGCACGTTCCGAACTGTGTTATTGCCTCTTCATGCTGATGTTGGGAACAATGATCAGTGAAGTCGTCTCACACATGATGACTGTTTTCATTAAATTTATTTCTCTCTATATCCATGGATGGAAGTAGGATCAAGAGATGTGACAATGAGAAGGCACTTACAGTTGGCTTCCTTGCCACCATCCCGGAATTTCGGAATTTTGTAAACTTGTTTTTTTTTCCCAATCGGACAACTCGGGATAGATGCATTGCATCAATCCGAGTTGGACGGCACACTTCCGGTCAGCTTCTGCTCAGCGGTTGAGAGATCGAGCGAGACCGAGGGGTGTGGATTGAAATAGAATTTCACATTGTAAAGCCACGGCGTCGTTTTTCCATCCCCAACAGCTGGCCAGGGTGCTGTAAACTATGTAGTGGCTAGTGAAGGCTGCCGGGTATCAAGATATTCACCTTAGAATTCACTGGCAGCTCGCCCATTTCAGGGGCAAACCATTCTTCCTCCTATTCAGCAGCTCCTACCAGCAGCTCGCTAGCTGCCTTATCCTCGTTCATGATTTGGTTTCCGCCAAAGAGCTGTGAGTCATGTAAACGCCATATTGCCTTCGCTTGTTGATTTTCTTTCTGATTTCTTCGTTCCGTCTGCGACAGAATCACCTTCGTTAACGAGTTCTCGCTGGAATTTTCACACAATCAACTTGCGCTATCAACTTGCTTGTATCCTCCCATTCCTGTACGCATTCTATTAGCTTTCGGTTCAAATCTTTCGGGTCCAGGGGTGCCCGGAGGGCTGTGGAATTCTGAAATCGTCTCGAGTCGCTACCATCTCGAACGCCACTGAGTGACCATAAGTGACTTGCTTCATGCTCTATTCCATTGTCCAATTACTACAGCTCCTTTACCGAACTTTACAGAAGAGGGTTATTCAGATTCATCAAGGTCATTGGTCAATGTCGCTGACACGTCGCCAGCAGGCTACGTCGCTTTCGCGGATGCTTTTCCGTTCGACGCTGTCACTCGGCCCTTTCTCTTCGGCGACATGACGCCGCAAGACATTGTTCAAGAGGTCAAAACTAGATCCGACGTTTACAATGTTCTTCTCAATTGCGGGCAATGAGTGCCGAGGTGTGACCGAAAGGCTCAGGCTGTCATAGTGATCATGATGCATCAGAGTTTAGGACACACGTCAAACGGGACATGCGTAACATCTGGTAGGTATAAGAAGATAGACTGTAGGTCGTCTCTTCCTTACCTCTATCACCCAAGCTTTCCCATTTACTTGGATAATACCGCCGTCGAATCCATGCTGCGTACCCTTCTCTCGTTGGGCCTTGTAGCCGTTGCTATGGCTAGTCCCAACGGACTGCTCGAGTCTCGACAAATGCAATACGTCTATCCGGGAACTGATGGTCCTACTTCCGCATCCTGTCTATCCCTTCGGAACAGTTGCAATGCAACCACCGTCGACCTCAGCAACTTCTATAACTACGTTTCGTGCATAATGCTTACGACGTGCTTGCAGGGTGTCGAGAACCCCGCGCAGGTCTTGCAAGGAAGTGGCGCTCCTGCTAACCAACCCCGTCTTACCGAACAGGTGGGTATCATTACTCAGAGCCAGCCAATAATCACTAAATGTTCTGAGCATTTCCAGACCTTCTACTCCATGTCTAATGGAAATCCATACATGACACAGCAAAATTATATCGATGCCTACTACGGCGCAATCTCGCACACGCCGAATGGTACATACCCTGACAAGTGAATTTCCCGCAAATTATTTCCCCCTATTGCATGCACTGAATCGACTCAAGCGTTGTTTACATCATAGGACAGTGGCAGACCATTGCTGCATGGGCTGGTTTCTGTGACACGTTAAATATCCCTTACGGTAACTTTGCGGTACGAATTAGGGGTACTAATCTGGCGGGACACGTAGCTAACATTTTCTCCAGGACTGGTTGGAGTATTCCTCTATTCCTGGGCTCTGCGGGGCTGTATCCTCTTGCCAACCAACTCTCGCTCTTAAGCCTTGTGTCCCGCAACCCATCACCGACAATGGCTCGTGTGCCGAATTGGTGACGCAGTGTAAACTTTGGGTCACCAATGGCCTCTTCCAGAACGAGTACTGTGTCCTCGCAAGCTTTTGCTATGCGTGGAGTAACACGGACGTTCTTCTCTTGAATGAGTACCCGTCAAATGACACGGCTCCCACTACTTCCCAGCAGGCAAGGCTCTCTCAGGCTGTATTCTATAACATGACTGGTGGCGCACCAACGATGTCTCAGCAGAATGCTATCGATGCTTACTACGGAGCGTTGGTAGGTTGCCACCTTTGTTCGTTGGGTGTCCCTTAACCAAAAATTCCTCTCAAGACTGGCACGTGGACATCTTCGGGTGGACCCTTTGGAGCGATGACGCCAGTGAAGACCACCAACAACGGCCCATATCCTACTTCGTGCGTGATACAGTGCTTTCCAAGGGTGCACGGCCGAATTGACTTGATGCCTCCTCAGAGCTCAATACGTGATCGATTTCTGGGCAATTATCAGCGCATGGACTGGGTTCTGCGACACGCGTGAAATCCCTTACGCGAACCTTGCCGACTACCTTTCATATGCTGTGGGCAGCAATTATTTCCCGACTTGTTGATCGCGGCGTGAACGCCCTTGTGGAATGGAAAGAGTGACTCCCAATTCACCATGTGGACAATATCATTCATATTCGTTGTTCGGACTCAAATTTGTGATTTTTTTAAAATTTCTTCAAGTCTCCGGTCTCTTCATTTATATACCTGTAGTTGCTGTGTAGTCTTTAGTGTTGAATGATCCCCGATTCACAGCTGGATCAGGTTTGCAAGTCAACATCGCGAGTTTATTCTACATTTGGTATTGAGATCCGCGTCTCCGACTCTCTGGAAAGAGCTGGCAAGAAAACCACGGTCAACGTTGACGAGGGCGACTGATGCACCGTCTATGCGAATACCAGCAATCCTCTTGAAATCCACCAGGGGAACTGACCTGTCCAGGAGGTTGCTGATCAGCGAGAGTGCTTGGGTCCTCACGTATAGTAGAGGATCGGCGGCGAGGTTTTCGAGTATTTGCAGGACGGAAAATAAATACGTACTTTAGCCAATCTTCAAAGTACCAGGCGAGTAAATGTTCGTCATCGATGTTGCGATTCGTCAAGGGCTGGTCGCGGAACTATCTGGTTTGACGGTCAAACATGAACATCATCAACCAGCGGAACAGACCCACTTGAGCTTGCGATCTGGTGCACTGGCACTACCGCCGACCCACTAATCGACGATGCAACGGCTGAACGCTAATGTCAGAGAAGGGTTCAATGCAAGTTTGATGGGCTGTCCTGTGTATTTATATACTGACAAGGCTTGAATTTGAAACGGTTCCATGCTGGGAGAGAAGTCGTGAAGACGCCTCCGGCTCGACCATTGGCAATCTGAACATCTGGAATAGGTTTGCCTCTCAGGAACGCATACATCACATACATCCGCAATGGTACGGACGCCGTTTCTTGTGGCGTGGCGCCAAAAAAGTGGACGTTCGATATGTAACTAGTAGCACATGAGTCAACGCGTGGGGCAATATCTCCATGACGGAACACAGCCGAGACGAAAGAACAAACGTACGACGTTCACCCTTTTCCTCGGGTTCTGCATCGATATCCACATCCATCTCGAGATCGCTTTGCGTGGGCTGCCTACGTGGGGCCCGATATTCTGCCCCTTTGTACGCGGAACTTTGGTGTGCCAGAGCGCAGCTCAACATGCGAGGTTTCTTTCCGGACAAGATGACCAAATTGTTTAGGCGGAGAGATGGATGGGGGGTACGGTCTCCAAAAGGATGGTCAGATCTGATTGGAGGTCATCCAACGCGTTTGAGGACAACGATGGATATGCTGCGGGGGAGCTGCCCAGCGACCGTCGGTTTGCCGGACCAAATGAAAGGGAAGTGACCCACCAAGAAATGGATACATACAATTTTCACCCCTTTTTGTTCTTTTTCGCCAGCACCGGCCACTTCTAGTTTCACTCTCTAAGACCATTTCTGTTCCGCCGCCCACGCCTCCGGACGTACCCAGCTCGTCCGGGACTTCCTATGCACACTTTGGCTCTCCTATTTGCAAGAGGACCACGCCTGTTTCGAGTACAATAGTAATCCTCTCGCGGCCATCGAGACGTAGTGGTGGACCAGAGAAAAGCGATGACTGGATTGTACGACTTTTCAGCTTCGGAGAAGGTGGTCATATCCGTAAAGCAGTGTACCCGCGTCGCGCTCCAACACACTTGCCCGCGATGGCGATGCGCGCTCGTATGATCAGAACGACTACCTTCTTGGTCTAGTTTGGGGAGACTACGACGCGCCGACAAACAAGTATTTATGCAACCAACATATGTTCTACCTGGCGAGCCGACACTCGGCGACGAGATCAAAGAACAACTCCCTCTCAAGCATATACGCATAAAACCCTCCACAATCCACCGCGGTCTCAATCGTCGCCTTGAACGCGCCCCAACTCGAAAACAACGTCCTAATATCCACGATCTCCAACACCGCCGCCCAAGCATGCACGCCCAACCCACAAAACCCGTTGCTGGTATAACACCTCGCGTGCGAAGCAAACGCCTCGTCTTCCAGGGCCTGACAAGTTAAACTCGGGGGCGTGGCGTCGACGGCGTCCTCGATGAGCGCCAGTTGAAGGCAGTGCATGGTGTCGATCATCCATTGCTGTCCTTGAGCATCGAACAAGCCGCGGTTGTCTGAGAATTTCTGACAGTAGTGTTGGCCGTAACCGATAGGGTATCCGTCAGGACCGCATTGGTATCTGGACTCGAGGCAGTTGGCATAGAAAGCACATTGGTCCATGGGTGGGTTTGAACATGCCGGATCAGTTGAAGGTGGACCCGGCTGCCGCTCTTGGGCCAGGACACGAATAGTGGATAGACCCAACATCACAGAGACACAGGAAAGCCTGTGAGCAGGTCAGCTCGACTCGGGAGGATGTCAAGTTAGGTAGAGAACTTACAGCCCCCTCAAAAACATCTTGCATAATTCGACGACTGACGTGAAAGGAAAGGTTGTGGATGACACGGCTTTTCGACGAGCACATGCAAGTGGGCGTTCGCCCTCATTTGGCTTGATTGTTGTGAATTAAAGCACACGACCGCAGCTCGACGAGAAAAGCTCGATCAGATATGACATTATCCAGTGTCCAAACACTTAGTGCCAATCTAAGTGATATACTAACCCAGGAGATATGTCGCAACACAGATATAATATGAATATATATTAGACCAAATCAAGATGATTGTCACTGAGCAAGTGTTCCTTCTCCGAGTCGCTCGGGTTGCTCTCCAGAATCGATCCTTGGCGTTGGCTCTGTGTGTAAAATAAATAAAAATGAAGCAAATCGTAACATTAGTCATATCAACACCTACCATACGAGATAACAAAATTTGGAAAGTATCTATCATGCTTCCCCCAGCTGCACCAAGCTCAGGCAGTTCGATTGCTTCAACATGTTCCGATGTTTCGGGCACAGAAGGGCGCTCTGGGGTACGAGAAAATGATAGGAACTTGGCTATCCAGTGTCTGAAGTCGACAAGGATATTGCTGCCTTCGGGTCCCGTGCTTTTTGCTGCCTGTGATGTCACGCTGACATACACCGTATCGAGTAGGTAGCCTAACGACAGAGTGATTAGCACCAGGGGTGGAATAGTTGCTGCATTAAGAACTGATGCTTCTGACGAGACATTAGTACCATATATAGCAAAGCATGAGGACCATACACATACGGAGTTCCTTTGGCAACACTGCCACCGCCCCTGTGCCCTGCATCAAGGTAAGGAAGCCGAGGCCGACACGCGAAGGCCGAACGAAGATGCCTTGTCCCTGTGCTGACAGAGAGCCGAGAAGTACACAAAGCGAAGATGTGATTGTTGTGATGGCCCAATAGGCTAGGAGGTATTTCACATAGCTAACCGAGCGAAGGGTGAAGCCAGCAACAATAACGACGGAACCGTAGACAGTGGAAATGAAGCCGAAGGTCCCAAGATGTGTAGAGACCATTGAGTTCCTTGTGTCATCGGGCTGGGGCTCGTTGGTGGTCACAGGTATTGATACTGACATTGTTAAGGTGTATGGTGGCTAACCCCTCAGTTCTAGATTTTGTCTCGCTTTGCTTCAAGCTTTGCTTATATAATAACCATAGATTTCAAGAGCATGACGTAGTCTATTTTCGACAACGTTGCTTGAACTGAGCAACATGTCAGGCAACAGACGCGGAATCACCCTCGGCGGTGGGCCAGCCTCAGATCCACCGGGGGAACCACTGCACCACGGATCAGTCGCATCGGGGACTGGAGCGGCATCTCTAGCTCACGCCCCACCCCGTCCCCGCCCCCCGATCGCGCACGACGACGACGAGCAAGGTCCGCCGCCTGAAGGCGAGAGCTAGTTCGAGGTAATCATGGCGTCTCACTCCCGTATGACTCACTCACGCGTGC
>JBBPQL010000990.1:0-14052 GCA_038092515.1 Boletus subparvulus | reverse complement strand
ACCCCCCTCGCACTGGATGCAAAACGGGACTCTCCGACGAGATCATACAACTCCGCCACACTGCACCCGAAATCTGCCTTCAACTCCCTAACACGCTCTCATCCTCCAATTTGCCAGCAGTCGAGGTGGCTGCTGGCTCGTCGACGTTCATGGAAGCAAGCGCGCTCCTTTGCGCTGGATTCTTGGTCTGCTTTCGAACTTTTCTCCTCTAGGACCGTTCCTTTTCGATTTCTTGAGGGCGCCGAGAAACAGGGATCGACTTGTCTTTGAGCTCCTGGGTGATGACATCTAGCGCATCGAATTCGGTCGAAATTTTGACTTTACGCTGCGGACGGATGAGCGAAAGACTGGTCGTCGGGTAGGACGCGCCGCCGACCACGATTTCCGCTTTTTTCCCGATGTCGCGACGAACCATGTGCAACGTGAGGTTGGAAGCCGGAGTGGTAAGGAAATATATATACCAGCCAGTGCGGTCACGCCTCGCCCAAGTTTGAGAGCAATGGCTCGGTGTTATCTACTCGTTTATCCAAGAGCAATATTTCTAGCAGCGCAAAGCTGATTCAATCGTAACGACTGCTAGTCACGAATAGCATGGATGATGGACCGGCCCCTCCGAGTCGTTCTTGTTGACTTGTGGTTCCCGCAAATCCGCCTGAACTCTAGTTTCTGTCCACGCTCGGAGGCGGCGCACACCGAGACCGAGACATGGCACTCCATCTTTGCCAATGCACCACCAGGGGCACAGATGGGTGCAAGACAGTGTTACAAGGTACATTCGTACATGGCATCTATACATGTTCTAGACCCGAACTTGGATGTCATCGAAATATGAGGAGATGAGCAACTTGGGAGCGGTAGATTCTACAGCGAACTACTTAACCATCAGGCTTTCAAGTGTAACATGACGGGGTATATGGCAATATCGTGACAGGAAACCCGAATATTCAAAGACCCACATGGATGAACGGAAGCCACTTGACGAAAGGCGCCTTGGCACTATCTCGAAGACGCGCAACAGCTCCGTGAAGCGCTCGCGCAGCCTCCCGATAATCCGGCCGTGTGCCGTTCCGAAAAAGTTGTTCGTATACGTCCCTTGCCACAACAGGCGCAAGCTCATCGCTGATCGTCCACATCGTACCAACGACTCCCCCGTAACCCGCAAACAACATGCCTGCTGCGATATGGATGGCCTCGTCGGAGAGACCCTCGTCGCCCGTCGCCGTCTCACATGCGGAAAGAAAGGCAAGTCCACCACGGGAACGTGACAATGCGATGATGTCAGATATTTTCAAGCGGCGTCCATCGGCGAGACAAAGACCACTCTCAGTCGGATTTGCGGCATCTTGGATTCCGTGGCATGCAAAATGGACCCAATCAGCCTCTTTCATGAGGTCAAGTACTTCCTCGGCCGTTCCGACAGAGGATTCCAGGAGGATGGTGCGCGTTGAAGGTGAATTACTGATTACCGCCCTGATGTGTTCCAACTCGGTGGCCACACCTGGAAGTCGGGGTAGACCATCTGAGGGTGGCTGACGGACAGCAAGGAGGCGAAGATCGCCGCTGGGCGCCGCGTCGGGATTGGGTGCAAGAATGCTGAGAGTAGGGACGTATGACGATATGACGAAGTCAGATATGTTATGCCCAGGTTGCGAATGCTGGATGTCATATAAACCAGCTGCGTGGATAGGAAGAAACACGAAAGGGCCAGTCGGACACCAAAAAATGCGTGATAGGTCCCCAGGAGTCTGTTCGGAGACAGATGAACGGATCAGCGATGAATTCAAGTGACATGACATGACTTACTGAGAAAGCCAAGGTATCCAGGACTGGTTTGACGACGTCGTTCCACAAAGTGGATAAGAGGGGCTCCCAGCTAACGCAGCCCCGTGTTGCACTTTTCCCCTCCCTGTCGTTACAGCGTATGATACGAGCGTGATGAAGCAATTTCTCCAGCATGTTCTGAAGACCCGCAGATCTCTGGAAAGTGAATTTGGGAAGCGGGACATGAATTACATGATTCACGTCAGCAAGAACAATCAACGCATCGCAGCGGCTTTCTGCAGCGTTGAGTATGACCACCGGTCCGGAATGTGCTGAAGCTTGGAGCTGAGAGAACTCTTTGTGGAGGAGGAATTGCTCGAAACCAGGAAAGCGTCGAATCTCTTGGAGCAGTTTATCTCGTTCGATCGCGAGCGTACGATGTCTGACAGCCTCTCGTTGCAAAGGCTCTGTGACACGATGCACTGCACTTTGCGTCTGTTCCATGAGTGCGGACAAGGATTTTTCGCGAGTTGCACTAGCATGCTCTAATGCAGCAGACAGTTCGCGGAGTCTACGGGCATGATCTGGATGAGCACACGACAACTCTTCGTAAGAGCTGCGAAGCTGAAAGAGTTCCCCCCAAACGATCGAGCGTCCTTGCTCGAGCCACTCCACCGCAATTGCCGGGAGTCCCAAGTCCAAAGCAGCAGCAGCAGCCTCCCGCACCACATTGACACCTTGCGTAAGTTCATGGTAACGGTGTGAAAGAGAGAGGCCAATCCATGCGAGTTCAGGAAGGAGGCTAATGGCAATAGAATATGCATGGAAGAGAGTGTGATGGCGTATACGCCGAGCACATGATATCCAATTCTGTGATGCCTGAAATCGAACCCTGACGGGGCCGACGGGGGCAGAAGCAGCCTGCAAATACATGGAAATTGCTTGTTTAAAGTCACTCGGCTCCCCGAGGCGCTCGAAACGTGCTTTGAGAGAGTTTCCGAGGTCGTTGAGACGGCGGGGCTTGTGAGGGTGGCCATGAGGAGTGAGATCAACAGAATCCCTGAGCGTCGAAATTGCGTCCTCAAGGTCACTGAGCTCCCCGAGGCGCTCAAAACGAGCTTTGAAGGAGATGCCAAGGTTGTTAAGACGAGCAGGTTTGTCAAGGTGACCATGAGGGGTGAGGTCAACAGCATCCCTGAGCGTCAAAATTGCGTCCTCGAGGTCGCTAAACCCCCCGAGGCGGTTGAAACGAGTGAAGAAGGAATTGCCGAGGTTGCTAAGATAAGCGGGCTTGTGAGGGTGGCCATGAGGGGTGAGGTTAACAGCATCCCTGAGCATCAAAATCGCACCCTCGAGGTCACTCAACTCCCCAAGCCGCTCGAAACGACTGAAGGAATTGCCGAGGTTGTTAAGATAGGTGGGCTTGTGAGGGTGACCATCAGGGGTGAGGTCAACAGCATCCCTCTGCATTGAAATTGCGTCCTCAAGGTCACCCAGCTCCCTGAGGTGCTCGAAACGAGTGACCAAGGAGTTGCCGAGGTTGCTAAGGTGAGCAGGCTTGTCAGGGTGACCGTGAGGGGTGAGGTCAACAGCATCCCTCTGCCTCGAAATTGCGTCCTCGAGGTCACTCAGGTCCCCGAGGTGCACGAAGCGAGTGAAGAGGCAGTTGCCGAGGTTGTCAAGACGAGCAGGTTTGTCGGGGTGACCGTGGGGGGTGAGGTCAACAGCATTCCTGTGCCTCGAAATTGCATCCTCGAGGTCACTCAGTTTCCCGAGGCACTCGAAACGAATGAAGAAGGAGTTGCCAAGGTTGTTAAGACAGGCAGGCCTGTGAAGGTGGCCATGAGGGGTGAGGTCAACAGCAACCTTGAGCGTCGAAATTGCGTCCTCGAGGTCACTAAGCTCCCCAAGGCGCTGGAAACGAGTTGTCAAGACGTTGCCGAGGTTGTTAAGATAGGTGGGCTTGTGAAGGTGACCACGAGAGGTGAGGTCAACAGAATCCCTGAGCGTCAAAATTGCGTCCTCGAGGTCACTCAGGTCCCCGAGGCGCTTGAAACGAGTGACCAAGGAGTTGCCGAGGTTGTTGAGACGAGCCGGCTTTTGAGGGTGACCATTAGGGGTGAGGTTAACCGCATCCCTGATCGTCGAAATTGCGTCCTCGAGGTCACTGAACTCCTCGAGGCGCTCGAAACGAGTTTTGAGGGAGTCGCCGAGGTTGTTAAGACGAGCAAGTTTGTCGGGGTGACCATGAGGGCTGAGTTCAACAGAATCCCTGAGCGTCAAAATTGCGTCCTCGAGGTCACTCAGGTCCCCGAGGCGCTCGAAACGAGCTGTGAGGGAGATGCCGAGGTTGTTAAGATGACCAGGCTTGTGAGGGTGATCATGAGGGGCGAGGTCAACAGCATCCCTATGCATCGAAATTGCATTCTCGAGGTCACTTAGCTCCCCAAGACGCTGGAAACGAGTGAAGAAGGAGATGCCTAGGTTGTTACGACGAACAGGTTTGTCGGGGTGACCGTGAGGGGTGAGGTCAACAACATCCCTGATCGTCGAAATTGCATCCTGGAGGTCACTGAGCCCCTCGAGGCGCTCGAAACGAGCTTTAAGGGAGATGCCGAACTTGTGAAGACAATCAGGCTTGTCAGGGTGACTATGAGGGGTGAGGTCAACAGCACCCTGGAACACCGAAATTGCGTCCTCGAGGTCACTCAGCTCCCCGAGGCGCTCGAAACGAGTGATCAAAGAGTTGCCAAGGCTGTTAAGATGTCCAGGTTTGTCAGGGCTATCCTGAGGGGTGAGGTCAACAGCATCCCTGAGCATCAAAATTGCATCCTCGAGGTCACTCAATTTCTCGAGGCGATGGAAACGAGCACCGAACAAGTTGCCAAGGTTATGAAGACAGGTGGGCTTGTGAGGGTGACCATAGGGAGTGAGGTCAACAGCATCCCTGAACGTCGAAATTGCATCCTCGAGGTCACTTAATTCCCCAAAGCGCTCGAAACGAGCTTTGACAGAGTTGCCGAGGTTGTTAAGATGGCCAAGTTTGTGAGGGTGACCATGGGGGGTGAGGTCAACAGCATCCCTGAGAGTCGAAATCGCGTCCTCAAGGTCACTCAGCTCCCCGAGGCGCTCAAAACGCGTGACCAAGCAGTTGCCGAGGCTGTTAAGACGACCAGGTTTGTCAGGGTGACCCTGAGGGGTGAGGGCAACAGAATCCCTGAGCATCAAAATTGCGTCTTCGAGGGGTGTTGTGTTACCTGTTACCTTAAGAACCATTACGGCGAGCTGTGCCCATTGCCGAAAAAAGGTCCGAACCTCTCGTACATTTTCCCACCAGGATACGCTGCGCCGGAACCTTCCGTGTTACGTTTCGGTATGTGATTTTTTCTCTTATAAGGCGAGCCCCAAGCTCGCTTCTTTCCCCACTTCCCCCCATGTTCATCTCTCCCACTTTGTCTCGCCCATGTTCCCGACCTTTGTCCCTCCCGCCCTATACCCTTGTCGTTGTCGCCACTCATTATCGCCTCTCGTTGTCGCCGTCCATCACTGCTTGCAGCAGTCCTACCTAAGGTGAGTTTGATTTTTTTTACCATGTCATATGCTGACTATGTTTTTTTAAGTGTTTGTTCTTTTGAAGTTCGTGCTTTGTGCTGTCTGTCCTTGAATTTATGGTAAGCCTTGTTGATCTCATTAATCCATTTTGTACTGTAGACATTGTGTTACCTGACTCGTCTACTCTTGATACGCAAATATTTAACAGTTCCCTAGTGCCCCTGCAAGTGAACTATACCCGGACATGATGTATGAATGTGAAGTAGGTATTTGAGATCTTGTTTCATTGTTTGTTGTATTGAGTCGTGTGATAGGTTGGGTAATAGATTGGTAATGACCATGATGAGGTGTTGATGTATTAGATCTCTTCACTTTGTCGAGATTGAGTGTGTCTGCTAATGAACTATAGTGGCTGACAGTACTATGGGAGATGAGAGTATGGCTCATGATTGGTTGAGGTATATACATTGATTCAGTGTCGAGTTGATGTTCTGCACTGATATTAGGTAACCAGATTTGTGGCTGCTCTGACCTTGGCTCTTCCTCAATGGGTGGTAAGATGTTGGAATTGTTGTAGCGCTTTTGCTGCACGAGGGCTTGAAAACAGTCAGTTTTTAGGACATTGGATTGTTATAACTATTTACCATGTCGTGATACAGATCTCAAGGCACGATGATTGTGTGTGGAAGGTCGGTCACGAGGATTGATTCCATATGCCTTATGAATATTGATGCTCGTTGCAGCTCGTTCGTCATATTCTTGACCTCGCATCACACCAGCAAGTAATGTGAGGTTTGTCCCATCCCGATTGATACTTCGATGTGCTTGCTCATTTCCATTCGTTGTTGCTGGACAGGCTTGCCAAAATTCCAATGGCATTAAGCTTTTGGGATAGTATAAAGCTGGCAAAGCAAACTTCGTGTCGTCAATCTTCTCTTTGATCCATGCTGTATTCAAGTTGAACTAAGTGTTTAGAATCAATGTCTAATGGACAGGACATACCTTTAGCTTTTTTGCCCCCACTTTGGATGATCCTCAGGGTATTCTCGAAGTCAGGGTGAGGCTTGGAACAAGCAATGCTTAGCATTGCATTGTACACACCCTGACTAACAGAATTTCGAAGTTTGTGTAGATTCCGTTGAAAATGGACTACACAGAGTCGGTAGATCTGTCGAAGGTGATCATAGGGATCGAGTTCACAAAGCTGACGAGAAGGTTCATATGTACATTGTGTAGTCTTTGTGGCACAGAGAGAGGCACAAAACATGCCAAGACCTGATAAACAATTAGTACAATGATACACTTTTGTTAATGTGATGCTTACCTAGTCCCTGGCCTTTATGACCATCAGCTACGACAGACTGGATACCACTACCATCAATATGATGGAACTTAACAGATAGGCCAGTGTCAGACTTCGCTATTTCAAAAATATGAGAAAAAAGAATAAGGTGGGCCTCGGCTGATTGGCTTGTTGTGAAAGCACGAGTGCTGACAATAGCTTCATGCAAGGGATTAGTATGGTAAATGATTTGTACGAGGTACTTACATCTCATATGATGATTGTCCCAAGTCTCAATCTCAAATTCCTGCCATCCATGGACTTGTTTGAATGATGTATCAATCGAGATGCGTGTAGCATGCATGAGACGGAGTGACATTGATGGGGACATGCAGATAACAAGCCGAAATTCCTTGCCAGTTGACAACATATGAGTCTCGGCACACCGCACATATCGACCAGTATCCTCATTCGAGTTACTAACAAGAAGACGGACAGCTATAAACGGGGTTAGCAGAATTTTTGATTATATGTACTAGGTTCATCTACCTTCGAAGCCAGTACCATTCGGGAACTTGAGAAGCCGGACATGTGTAATCAGTCGTTGGAGGTGATCCAGGTTTGCAAGCGATGGGTGAAGGTCAGGAAGACTCGGGTTGATGTCTGACTCCCAGCCAAGTGCCATCCGTAATCCTCGAACGAAGCCTGAATCAAGCATAACACGACGTGGAGTAGCATCGGCAAGTCGCCAGCCCATATTGGATAGTAGCTTGTCTAGCACGTCAACCAATGACGGGGGCGTTTTTATCGGAGCCGGTGGGGCATGATTATGGGGGTCACGACATACGACAACAACCTGTGAACATGTGCTGAGATCTTGTGGCACATATATATAATACGATGATGGACACTTCGTCCCCCATTGTGTTAGCATTCCACGTGAAAGGGTACCATCTGCGTTGCGATGCCAATAAGCTGTGGTCGAGTCAGCAGGTGAACTTCGGGAATAAATGAAAAACGTACGACAGAGTTGTCTTTGTTCACTTGGCGAAGCTACGAAAGTGCACGGAACTTGTGGGCCATATCCTCCTTGCAAAGCAGCATTTTCATGCATAGCAATTGCATTCATGTCGTTCTCGAGAAGCGCACGTAGATAATTAATATCATATTCCTGCAAGTTTCGCAGGATGAGATGCGAGCGGTCATTTCGTTTGCGATATTGGCAGCTATTTTATATTAGCAAAATATACCTTCCATTCACGCAGAAAAACTTACGATATGTAGTGCTGATAAAACCGATCCCGATGGAGCAGAAGTGCACCTTTACATGTCTGATTTTCATCAGAATGTGACCGCCGACTTTGACGAAGACACTGAACTAATGCAGATGCACCCGGTGGATGCAGTGTATCGCTCTCGTCTTCATCACCTGCATCAGGCTCTGATTCAGAATCCGAGTCATCACCATATATTCCTTCATTTTCCAGGTTGGCATACTCGGCGACTGTGCTGGACGAGCAACCATGCTCCCGTAACGCACAAAAGAGTCCCAGGGTCTTCATAAAGACCTCTGCTTTTGCAGTGTCCACATACGGCGATGTCGGCGTAATGAGGTTACAAACATGGAGACGGTCTGTATACGAGTGCGCAGGGCTTTGTGCGTCATGTGAACGTGCTGAACAGACCTTCAGTCCACGACCTAGTAGAATAATTAGTATAACCACAAGATGGATAGTATTAGACTTACAAGAAGTTTTAAGGCGATTACATATCATTGGGTTGCCAGCGTGATCGCGCAATAGATTGCACATGACGCCAGGGCGACCGCCGTGATTGTCGCCCAACGAATACTGAAAACTTGCTTTGGGATGGATGAAGGCGGCGGGGTCGACAGGGAATACATGGGCAACAGCTTGCCCATCGAGGGAGCCAGTCTGAGGGTATTCGACGATCGCACCGGGAGGATGATTGACGATTGCATCTGCGGTTTGCTTCTTGTTGATCCGGTTGCGTCTGTCAACAAGTTTGACTGCCGTGAATGGATGTGCAAGAGGTGGGACATAGCGGGAGGCAATGACGGCTGGGAAGGGCTCAGAGATGCTTGCAATACCGGGCGTTGAAGCGCGGGATGAGAGGCTCGAGGTGGGACGAGAGGGCGAGTAGACAGATTCAAGATCTTGCGGGGTGAGCCCTGCTTCTTCGAGGAGTGCATGCGCTGCCTCTAAGATGGCACGCTGGTGGCTGCTGACCGGATCCATGGTGGGGCACGGATGGCGAACACAGTCATTCTGGCTGAATTTATAGCGGACGAGTTAGGCGACGAGGTAATTGGGATGAGCAACCAATGAGCAACAATGTTGAAACATTGACATGTGACACCGCCACCACCATTGTACGACAGCAATCGCAGCGTTGTTCGACATTCTCCCGTTGTCCAACCTCATTGTCAACAGGTACGCTATCGAACAATATTTTTTTACTCTTTTTTTTCTGACGGTTTCCCGTGCAGAATCTTTCAATATGATATACCGCCCACTCGTCCTCACTCACACCCGTCCAGCCCATGTATATCCGGCACTCCTGGGCCCACCGTGCGCACACACTCTCACCGCATTCCGTGACCCAGTCCATGCCAGCCCATCTCCCCTCACTCACCTACGGCATGTGAGTGCAAAGCAGGGTGGGGAGAGTCGAGATGGACAGAGATCGTCGGGTCGGTCAAGTCCAACACGTCGAGAGATGTCGAGGAGGGTGCCGGCGAGGATGAGGAAGAAGAACATCGACCTGGGGTGCCTACTAGTACAAACCACCCGACAAGCCGCACAACCTGTGCGGGTCGATCCAAGGGGCGACATGGACGTCAAACGGATCGAGAGCGTTGCGCTCGAAAACAGCAATCATCAGGGAGGTCGCAGGGACGTGCCGAGCTGTGCAGGTTGAGGGGAAGTGCCTCGATCCCCCACCCTCACCCACCGAACATGCCACCTACATGCACCACCCCCACTCGCGACCTGTCCACAGCCGTCCTCACCAATCGCTTCCCCTTCGTCTACTCCACCCCTGCACACCCACCGAACTCGCCAGGGCTGCCACCTATATTCGCCAGCCTGCCAAAGGCCATCCCGCTAGGCAACCGCACGGATATGGGAAACCCATACGGATCACGGGTGTGGGTACCGTGTGGGTACGGGTGGAGGTACCGCTGCTAGATTGTCCCCACCCACACCCTGGTCGTGGGTTTGCCAAGTGCGCCGCTTGAGGGTTGAAGAGAAGCTAAGGTCACTCGGGGCCAGGCATCGAGGCGACGAACGGCGCGGCACGATGCGCATCATGCTGCGACCCAGAAATGTTATGACGACAGACCAAGTGAGACTGTCGCCGTCTGTCGCCGGAAGACCCTGCAGACGTGACCAGGCGACGACGGGTGTCGTCCAGACACACCCACAGAATTGCCCGATGAGCCTGAGGGGGCAGGGGCGAACGAGGCCTTCAATCTCTCAAGTGGCGACTCGTGACAAGGACACAAGCAGGTCCCTCGCGAATCAGCTCGTTCCCATTCGGTACTCCATGGATACTACCCAACCGCAGCCTCGCACACTCCGTCGAAACGCCACCTATGAGCAATCCCCCCCGCTCTACCCTCAGCCACGAATCTATCAATAAACCACCACCACCTTCTTTCCGCCACCCCCCTGGCTTGTTTTCCACTGTGACCGCCGCCAACCTCGACGCATTCCACTCTGGCTCACCCCCACCTAGGCAACGACATGGGTCACGGGTACGGGTATTGATCGGGTGCGGGTTGGCTTCAGAAACCTCCCCTCTC
The DNA here is from genome assembly GCA_038092515.1 of Boletus subparvulus. Lineage (NCBI taxonomy): Eukaryota > Fungi > Basidiomycota > Agaricomycetes > Boletales > Boletaceae > Boletus > Boletus subparvulus. The sequence goes on along the minus strand of JBBPQL010000990.1, from coordinate 3,631 downwards.
CCTTTCCCTCTCTCCCTCATACTCATCCACCCTGTGCATGACGCAACGGCGATGACACAACAACGAGAGTGACGACAATGATGCGATGAAGACGACGACGACGCGATATCAACGACACGTTCTCTCCCTCTCCCTTTCCCTCTCCCTCGTTCTCACCCCCTCTCGCACCCTTTCACCATGACGACGACAATGATGCGCCCACGCCCACGCCCACGCCCTCTCCCACCCTTTCACCACGACAATGACGACAATGGCGACGTGCCCTCTCCCTCGTCCTCACCCACCTCACGAAGACGAGGTCACACCCTATCCACCCTTTCACCATGACGACGACGACGACCCGCCCTTTCCCTTTCCCTCTCGCTCTCATCTCACCCTCGCCTTCCTGTCTCCTTCACGCTCGTATGCAAACATAAACGGGAATGCACAATGCGTTTGCATTCGTGTCTGCATGCGAGCGCATCGCATGCGTCCCCCCATGTCCTCTCGCATCCCATTGCCGAAACTCCCAAATGCTCGCGTTGGGACCAAGCTGCTATCACCCCTTATTTTCCTACGACCCGGATTATTATGAATGCGGTATCATGCACGAGGGCAAGCACTCAACGCTACCTCACGGATGAAGAACTGGACGCTATTCTACCGGCCACAGGGTATGTCATTGTTACTAAAATCCTCCCGCTACTCATGGAATGCACTCTGGAAGATCAAGAACGACATCTATTGGTCAAGGTTATCGACCGTGTCTTGACGACCTTGTCTGCCCTTACGTGCACAAGATCCTAGTTGTCATTGAACCTCTACTTATCGACAAGGATTACTACGCTCGTATTCAAAGGGTATGAAATCATATCCAACCTCTCAAAAGTGACCGGTCTTGCCCACATGATCTCCATTCTGATGAATTCGTCTACTTCCCTTTCTCTAGGCCATCTCCTGCAGAAGTACCCCCAACTACCCCCGATACACCATCACTATCATATTCCCCGACATTCCCAGCATCGTCGGCATCTCCTCACCCACCCTACTCGGTATTGAGGACCTTACTGCCAAGATCGTGTCGGCGTCGTCATCACGGCTCACCAGGTCTCCGACTCGCGAAAGCAGAGGCCATCATTCCGTCCAATCAAAATCAAAGATGTTCATTCTCATGTTGTTCACTGATCGTCTTGAACACGACACTTTTTGTATACTCACCACCCTGTTATCCCTGGTAGTTCATCACATCTTCAAGGACTTAGCTATACCCTGCCCTGATCATGCCTTGGAGTGGGCAACATAGAGCACCATTGACGACAGACATGCTTTGCTTCCAAACTACTTTTTTTTGGTTCAAAAACATGCACATTAACAAATTCATGCCAAGGTACTACTATACATTTAAACCTGTGATATTTCATGGCGCACACTAACAAATATTTCAATAACTGGAGTAAGGCCTCACAAAAGACAAGATTGCTATTAACTTGACATCGGGAATCAACAGGTCAAGTTGCACAATGTGTAGAGTACTTACAGCCAATAAAACATTCAAGTAAACATTGCTTACCATAAGTAAGCCTTTAAGGACAAAGGACGAACATCAAAAGAACAAGCACTAAAATAAATCATAGTCAGCAAACGACAAGTTAAAGATCTTGAACTTACTTCATGTGAATGAAGGTTGAAGTGACATAGACACTGTTGACAGTGAGCGGCGACAACAAGGGACAACAACAACAAAGGACAACAACAACAAAGGACAACAACAACAAAGGACAACAAAGGACAACAACAACAAAGGACGACGACGACACAGGACAACGACGACAAAGGACAACGACGATGGAAACAGGACAGGAGGGACAAACATTGAACGTTGAGGGGGGAAAGTGAGGAAAGAAGTAAGTTTGGGGCTCGCCTTATAAGAGAAAAAATCACGTACCGAAACGTAACGCGGAAGGTTCTGGTGCGGCATATCCTGGTGGGAAAATGTATGAGAGGTTTGGACCTTTTTTCGGCAATGGGCACAGCTTGCCGTAACGCTTCTTTAAGGTAACAGGGCACTACAAACTCGTCTTCGAGGTCACTCAGATGCTTGAGGCGCTTGAAACGAGTCCTGAAGGAGATTCCGAGGTTGTTAAGATAAGCTGGCTTGTTAGGGTGACCACAAGGGGTGAGATCAACAGCATCCCTCTGCCTCAAAATTGCGACCTCGAAGTCGCTCAGCTCCCCGAGGTGCTCGAAACAAGTGATCAAATAGTTGCCGAGGTTGTTAAGATGACCAGGTTTGCCAGGGTGACCATGTGGGGTAAGGTCAACAGCATCATTATGGGTCAAAATTGCGTCCTCGAGGTCACTCAACTCCCCGAGGCGCTCGAAACAAGTGATCAAGGTGTTGCCGAGGTTGCAAAGACAGGCAGGCCTCTGAGGATGACTATGAGGAGTGAGGTCAAGAGCACCCCTGTGCCTCCGAATTCGGAGGCATCCTCGAGGTCATCAATAATCAATAAGATTATCGGAGAACGGGTGTGAAAGGGGGGAAGGCGAGCCAAGGCCGACACATATTTCGGCTATTTCGGCTACCCTCAGTTGTATCGAGTGCCATCGCCTACCGCGTATTTTGCCATGTGTATTTCCCTTTTCGGCCGCGTCATGTTCAAACTCAGCCGTCGTCTCGCCTTTTGCTTCACACCACCACCATACCTGCTACACAACCATATCTTCGAAGCAGCCCTCTGTCCCTTACAGTCATACGCACTTACGCGTAGTTATACGGTCGTCCGCCGTACTAAATAAGGATAACATTGCTATTCCCCATAGTGCACTAGGGGTGGTTCCTGGGTGACGTCGACCCAAGGCGTCTAGGGATAGACGATACATCTGGTCCTACCGTTCACGTGAATACGGGTCATTGTCACGTTGTCATATCTCACATTACGAGGTAGCTCAACACCGGGGTTATCCCGTCTCTGTTATTTTTTGGTTATATCCACTTCCGACCTGCTTGCTGCCTTCCACGCAGGTCATTCACTTCCGACCCATTGCTGCCTTCCACATGGGTCAAAATTTCTTTCTTTGTGTCCATTAAAATGTAAGCATCTCAACTTCTCATGCTAAACTCCATCTTGATGGCAATATATCAGGGCAATTCCTCCTACTTCTCCTGAGCGGGCATGGACTGCTGGCCGTCAGACTGAACGTGATCAATGCATTCTTGGCTCGCCCCCTTCCCGTCGTCGTCCCCCCTCTGCTGCTTCAATGGCCTCAAATATACCCAATGCTTTGGTTGTAAGTGGCTATGATTTTCATAACATTCTATTATTAAAATAAAAAATTCCAGAACCACCCTCCTGTGCCAGTACATCAGTATCCAGGCATGCCACGTCATCAGATTGAACATCTTCATGTTCAACGAATGCGTCGCTTGCGCTCTCCTTCTCCACCTCCCATTCAACATCAGCCTCCTCCACTATTACCTCCTTTCCCTCTCCCTGCTCCCTTGCCTTTTCCTCACCCCCCACAACCTCAAAGAGTGGACCATACTGCAAGGTTGATGCAAAACTTTAATTCTGATCATCAAAGGCGCCGCTCTAGACATTCCAATCATGCCTCCACCATCCATTCTGCCAATGCTCATGCTGGTCCTATA
>JBBPQL010000989.1:0-14056 GCA_038092515.1 Boletus subparvulus | reverse complement strand
GATCAAAGAACATATTACCAAAAAGGGATACCGACGTGAGACCGACCGGTCTATCGCGGGAAAACGAAGTCCGGACTCGGACTACATGCAGAATGGACCGGTCGGGTTCGGTCTAGCATGGAAAACCTATCTAGAAAGCCTCGGAAACTTGGGTTACCAACCTAGAGCTGTATAGTGCTCTACACCGATGCTCTTGGGTCCTCAGAATCCGGAAACATCAATGAGATCCGGAACATGCCATCATGGTGAAGGGAAATCACGGTGTGTGAATGGGCAACCTGGCTGACCTGAACAATGCAGTTAGTGAATCCTTACATCTAACCTGGTTATCAAGTTGTAGGTTATGTGGTCGAAATTCACCCCTTGTAGAGCGCAACTGCGGTTGGGGGTAAGAAACTTTAAAGTGAAAAGAGGGTGTGTGTATGACTCTCTGACAAGTTACACAGAGAGCTTCAGATGATGTGGCCAATCCGATTGCATTTCTGATGTGGTCCCCAAGGTCACTGTCACGTGGTTGGCTGCCTGGCAGTGGCTTGCTTGAGAACATGGGTGTTTGCACCAGATTGGCAGACTATAGCTGGAAAGTGGTGAGTGAACCGGCAACCCCTGAACCTTATCAGCACGTGAGTCGCCAGTGCCAAGTATAATGTATCTACCCCTTTTCCCCTTTCCTGCAACTTATCTCGAGAAATTTACAGGCTGTGCACCCCCAATAAGGCAATGGCATGTGCTGTAGGTCACATGACTTGGAGGTTCCCCATCGCTCGCCTGTTTTCATGTGCGTCCATGCTTACCTAAGCGTGCCTGCCTGAGTGCATTGAGTGCCTGAGCACTGTGCAATGATGGCAATGCTCAGCGAAAAAAAGTTGTTGAGGGTCAGGAGGGGCAGGGAATCACCAGGGATGTAACATTCGCCAGGTAAACAGAGGGATACCACCATGAAATGACTAGTAAAGTGCTACAGAAAGTCATAAAGTGAGATAAGTGGGGCAGCCCGAAAAATTTACACTGTTTGTAAAATTTTTACATGCAATAACAGACACTGATTGGCTGTTCTGGTTCCCATAAAATTTGTAAAATATTTCCAGTCCAGTTCCACTTGGACTTGACAACCCGAGCATGTCACACCCCACAGCATTGATACCATCTCCAGCAGCATGCACTGAGGTGTACACCTTTGGCACCAGATTCTCAGGATTTTCCCAACCATCTGGGGGGCATCTGTTGTAGGGTGCAATCACCCTCTGAGGTCAAACCATCTGGAGATGGTTCCCCCATTGATCTGGCTTAGGATTTTCCCACCCTTTCAACCATCCATCTGCCATCTTTCCCAACTGCTTGGCTTGGTTTTCTCACCTTTCCAACCATCCATCTGCCATCCATCTGCCATTTTCCCATACCATCTGCAACAGATCTGACTGTTCCAACCATCCGTCTGTCATCTTCCCCAATTGCTTAGCTGAGGATTTTCCCACCTTTCCCACCATCGATCCACCATTTTCCCGATTGAAGTCGTGACGCTCACCATCTCACGAAATGAACAAATCACGCCCTAGCTGCATATATAGATGTTCTAGTGACCCATCGACCACACCCTCCGCCATCTGAGTCACTCTGAGTCACTCGTGTCGGCCACATCTGTGATAACACTATACATATTTAGCAATGTGTAGTTAAGTCCCCACTTTCAAATGCAAGTTCGCCATGAAAATTTGAATATGTGCTAACATCACACGCCATGCGAGGGAGAATAGTAAGCATGCATTGAGCAATACTTGTTACGCGAGACGTACACTTGTAGGTCGAGGCAGAACCAAGTCGTCTCAAGGGAGGTACTCACGAAGAGACACTACGTCCTTGATCAGACTAGAGGGACTAGGGTTGAAGGTCTGGTGTTTCGAAGGTCACAAACCGAATGCTTGTGGAATCAAGTATACGCTAGATTGCGCAGATGAAGAATAGAGAATACAGTGTAAGCGGCAGACTACTTATACTATGAGACGCGTAAGCGTGGAACATCGTAGAACAAGGGAGAACAATGTGAGTAAGTGAGAACACGTAACCAATACGATAGAATCGGTTAGAAGGCGAGGCTGTCCGCAGATAAGGGTCAAGAGAGTAAGCAAGAATGAGTAAAAAGGTATCCCCCTGTCCGGTAGTAACAGAAAAAGAACAGTGTAGGGTTAGAGTTCAATAAACGAGGAGTTAGACGAACTCAAAAGGATCAAGCAATGAATCCAGTCGTAAGAACACATACCAAAAAGGATATGAGTACGACGCAAGAAAGAGAATAGGAAGATACTATGAGTAAGGAGACAGATTGTAACAATACTATGACAAGATGAACAAGAAACTACCCAAGACGTGTGAACAGGCAGTATAACACACTGATAGGAAACAATGCGAAGGCACTACTTTACATCGCCCCTCGAAGAGCTGTCCTGAGCAGCATGTCCACCATCCATTGTCCCTGGCATATTGGGGATTGGGAAACCATTCTTGAATGTGAAAGGTTGACCCCAAAGTAGAACACTGGCCTCTCGAAAGGTACTCCACCTTGGCGACCCACCTGGGGTGGAGCACCGCCACTAGGCAACAGCGCAGTAGGAGCACCCTGACGAGAGGGATCCATGTTCGGAAACATCCCCCAGGGCGGAGCGTCGCCACCAGGCAACAATGTAGTAGGAGCACCGTGATGAGAAGGGTCCATATTCGGAAACATTCCCCAGCCACCGTATGGTCCATAGAAAGGATTGGGATAACCTTGGAAATGCGGCGCTGCTCCTGGAGGTGCAAACCAACCTACTGGATAAGGGGCATGCTCCCAAGACACGCCAGCTCCAAGTTCTTGAGACACACTGGGTAGCGGCTGGGGTGGGACTGGAGGTATGCCACCTCCAGCAGGAAGGTATCTTGCAGTTTCGAGCAGCACTGTAGCAGGCTGGGTGTATGTGTCGACAGCTGGAGTTGCGTCGGATATGGCCATCATGGTGACATGTGGTGATGGTAGAGAGTCACTTGACGGCGGAGGCTCCAGACCACTGTTGTGGGATGAGGACTTGAGTAGAGACACAGGCATGGAAGGTTGGTCACTGACGTCTTTCTGATTTGGCATGGAGACCTGAGCTGGCAACATGGTGTGGTTGGCACATTTATTGGGAACACTGGCACTTGGGGTAAAAGTCATACAATTATTGGGCGATGGAGCCCACTGCAACTCCTTGGAATCCGCGGAAGTTGTGGGGGGACCTGCATGTTGTTTGCGAAGGCTGAAAGGCTTGTTGATATCTTGCACATCAGCAGTACCAACCAAGTCCTTCTTAGTTACAATACGGGGTTTAGGATGTTCACCAGTTGTAGGCTGAGCGACAGTCTCCGTATCAATCATAACAGGCATGGTGGAGATGCCACACTGATGGGTGAATTCGCAATGATTAGTGGTGAAAAATATCAAAGTTATATACACTCACCTCTTCCTCAGACGATGCAGGCAAAGCACCACTGTGTCTTTTCTGAGTCTTTCTAGCCCACTCAGGAGCTTTGCCTTTGTCTGTCCTAAAGGAAGGCAGTCATGGGACCTCAACAATGACATGTTTCTGAGTCTTCACAGAGCGGTTTGATCCATTGACCTTGGCCTTTCGCTTGCGAGATACCAGCCCCACCTCATCATCCGAGGCCAACATATCGTTAGACAATGTCTCTTCTTAATTGGCATTGCCTGCACTTGCACCCGCACCCTCATCCTCCTTACCCTTCCGCTTTTCTGAAGAAATTCTGAACCTGAAGGCGAGCTAATGTCTTGTCCCTTGTCCTCCAATTCATCTGAGTCAACCACAGGCTGCGCCCCTGCTCAAGCGCGTCCCTTCCAGTCAGGCAAGTACCCCTTTTCGATGGCAGCAGGAGGCACTTCTTGCACCTCATATGAGTCGGAGAGGGACAAAGTGTCGCCAGTCGACATTGGAGGCAGTGCCTTCTCTTTGCCTTTCCTCTGGGGGGCACTGTCCTCTGAGGCTTTCTCGAGACTCGTGCTCGACTGGCTGACTTTTCTGACACAGAGTTTCACTCATTCGTCAACTCAGCGATGAAATTCTTTCTCCTCCACGGCAGCCTATGGTGCCAAGAACCGCATGGTCGCCACCAGTTGGTAGTACCCGACACCGGCATTTCAGACTAATCAAGGAGGCTCACGGTGATCTCGGGCACAAAGGTGTCTTTACAGTCCAGACCCGGCTTCTGCTCTGCTTCTGGTGGCCGATGCTGGTCGAAGACGTCAAGTGGTTCGTCCAAACCTGTCACGAGTGCCAAATTCGCCGGACTCGTTGATTACATATTCCTCCTACTGTGTTGGTCATCGGTGGCTTGTTTCACAAGGTCCACCTAGACATGATGGTGATGCCTCGGTCTGCCGGTTATCAGTATATTGTTCAAGCTCGCTGTGCATTGACTGCTTACCCCGAGTGGCGGATGTTGCATTCCGAGAACACCTCCGCCCTCGCTTCCTTTATTTTTGAAGATATTCTCTGTCATTGGGGCACTTTGGCAGAGATTGTCACTGGCAGCGGCCCAGCCTTTGTTCAGGCTCTCAATGTCCTCACCGACCAATACAATATTCGGCATATACACATCTCCCCCTATAACTTCCAGGCTAACAGTGTGGTCGAGCAGCGTCACCTTGATGTCCAGGAGGCCATCATCAAAAGCACCCTGGGGGGGGAGTTCTGCTGGCATACTGCTGCTCACTCAGTCTTTTGGGCCGAGTGTGTGACCATGCTTCAGTCTACCGGTTTGTCTCCATACTTTATGGTTCATGGCATCGAGCCATTATTTCCTTTTGATCTTGCCAAAGCAACATTTCTCGTTCCCCCTCCAGATACCGAACCCCTCTCCTCATCCGGACTGATCGCTTGGAGAGCCCGCCAGCTCCAAAAGCATCAGGAGGACCTGGAGTCGATCTGTGAGTGCGTCCTAAAGGCTTGGTTCAAGTCTGTCAAGCACTTTGAGGCCACTTTCAAGAACCAGATCAAGGACTTTGACTTTCGGGCAGGTAGCCTGGTCTTAGTCTGAAATACCTGAATCGAGAAGGAGCTCAACCGAAAGACGAAGCCTCGGTACTTAGGTCCTATGGTGGTCCTTCGCCGCTACCGGCGGGCCATACCTATGTATTGGCGGAGTTGGACAGAGCGGTATCCAGATTGTGCTACACTGCCTTTTGGCTTATCCCCTACTATTCTCGCCTTTCATCTGTTATTCATATCACTGAGCTCACATATACGGATGATGAAAACCTGGATAAGCTGGCAGGAGAAGATGTGGAAGAGCCCGACGAAGAAGACTGAGACTCTTATGAGTCAGACTAGTCTGGAAATACGTCACTGAAGACCGACACTCATCATTTTTCCTTGTACTATAATCTCTGTTCCACCCCGGGATTAGACCGTTGACTCTCATCTACCTCCTATATCTCTCACTAAAAAACCGTCATCACAGACAGTCCACGTCCCTTCTACTATATACCGAAAGCCAGACATCAAAATATCCCATTTCTCCCTCTCATCTCCTACTCCATATGTCTCTCCGAAAACCCATACCGAACACCTTCCCTTTCTAACACGTGACGGAACACACGCCCATTTATATCTCATAGACCGAACATACTGAACACCGACACTTAGACCGAACGAAGACCGGAAGGCATCGAAGCGGAAAGATGGCCGAAAAACATAAGACAGGTGGTACCCCGCACACTGGACATTGATTCTGTTTATCCTTGCTCTTTCGACCCCTTTTTACGATGTTTCATCCCTTATTCCTTGTTTTTCTCTCTTTTCTTTTTCGCACCAATATACCAAAACCCGATTCGTTCAAGCGTATACTACATACTCCCCCCACTCGGACTAGTGGAGGACGGAGGGGAGGAAGCTACCTACAAGTTCATGTCTTCGAGGCCCTCCACAATCTCGCTCACCGCTGACATCACCATGGGATGCTCGACCTCCAACTCCTTCACCTTCACCCAGATCTGGAAGAGCTGGGAGTGGAGGTGGTTGAGACGGCACACCAGCATGTTCTGGGTCTTCCTCGCCTCCGACTTGCCGCCGGTCTTCTTTGGCACTGCATGCGCCTTCCCCTTCGAATGGGCTGGGGTCATCTCCCCCTCGTCTTTGCTCTCGTTGTCGACCTCGATGGGCGAGGGAGCCCTTTTGCTGGGGCTGGCCTTGGCTGACAGCTGAACCGTCCTTCCACCTGTCGAACCGGTGAGTCAGGGCTGGGAAGACCAAGAGGGGTGACTTACTTTTCATTGTCTTGATGACAACCGCCACCACTGCTGAGCTCCCTGCTGCTTCGGTGGGCTTCCTCTGCCTCCAAGCCATGCCGGTCCCATACGCGCACTCAGCTGCGACTCCCGCCTTCTTGCAGGCATTGCATGTGCCTTTGGTGCCGACCAATTGTACCATCGGTGCTGAGACCTTCCACTTGACAGTGGCAGACTCAGCTGCCATGCCCTCCTCATCCTGTTCCCGAACCCTCTGGATGCCCGTTAGCCCGGTTTGACAGACTAACAAAGTCGCTACTCACCTTGCGTGCAGACGAGGTGACCAACGCTGCCTCGGATGACCCCCCCCTTGTCTCCACAGCAGGTACCACTGCCTGCTCCACCTGCTCCACCTCCATCGCCAACGCCTGGGATGCCAGCCTCATTGCCATCCTCCCTACCCATTCAGCCTGTGCACGCTTGGCCTCCACAACCACAACCGCGAATTGGTTCTCGATGTCGGTGTCAATGCTGGGCTTGTCGGCCTCACGTCGGTGTCTCTCCCAAGCGTCCTACCCAAACTTTGCATCAGCTGCTGCTATCATTGAATATGAGTGGCTTACCATTGCCTTGCCGAATGCCTCAACCCAAATCTCCTGGTCTTCGGCCAGTTCGTCCTTATTGTCCGGTACCAACCTTGCAAGTCCTTCGAGCCACTCAGTGGCTTGATGGAAACTGCACCGAGCATTGAGGCACAGGAGGGAGCTGGCGTCGGTCATGGTGCAGAATTTGACGAGGTGGGATTGGAATTGCAACATGGTGGTAAGAGGGTGAGAAGTGAGGAAGAAAAAGGTGATGCACATTGGACTATATATCCAGTCACATGCTTTTGGACTCCGTATTGTTCTCTTCTCGCCATGGATCTTTTCTGACTGGGGACAGTCAGAAGCCAAGTCCCCCACGGATGTAGAGACTCGTATGTCTCTGTGCTTATATTCCACCCCTTTTACCTTTCATCCAACTGCCTTACTGTTATCCCTTTGCTCCGAACTCCCTTTTAGTTGCTAAGACCGGTCTCGGTTTATACCAGACCATGCTGAGCATGTCTGGACTACTCGGTTTACATTGTTAGTATGTTACCGCTTCACTTTCTATCGGTACCGTCGGCCCCCGGTTGGTCTTTCCGGTGTGGAAAGCACCCGGTTAGACATTAGTCTTGGGCCTGGTACCTGACCCCTTTTACTCATTCCCTTTGGACTTGACAGCTATCTTGAGTTTGACAGTCTTGGGTATACCTGGACTATAAAGCCTTGTACTTAGGAATTGAAACACACTTTTGGTTGGATTCACTAACTGTTCAAACCACTTGTCCCTCGTACTGTCCACCGTCACCCTCTCCCGCTCTTGCTCCCTTCATCTGGTGCACCTCGGACTTCCGGTCTCGTGCACCAGTCATCTCCCGGACTATCCTCTGCACTTTAGCCTTCTGTCCTAGACTTCCTTCCAACTCCTCCCTTACCTTGAGTCCCTTTAGCGGCAAAGTATCTTGCCTCCCCTCTTCGATTCAACAACCCAGGGCAAGTGTGTCTTACACCCTTAGTCCTCCCAGCCGTTCAATCATCTTTACAGCGGGATATGTCCTTCGGATGGTGTGATCCAGACATTGTGCAGCAATGTCTGGTCGTTACACAAGTCTGCGAGCTTGACGGGAAGGGGAGTAGGTAACAGAATTGCATACTCTGGGTCATATAATTGTTCCAGTTGTTTGCAGTACTTGTTGAATTTGCGGATTGCCGACATAAGTGCTGGCTGGCGCTTTGCAATCGCTTTTCGAGTCTGTTGGTAGAGCTTTGTGCCTATACAGACGTTTAGCTTGATGTTGTTCAACTCATACAAATCAAGTACGAACTGAGTGCCTTATCTTTGCCACCCACCGAGCAGTCTAGCTTGTCCCATTCAAAAAAACTTCCTATCACCCTTTTGCAAATGTTAATTTTCAGGTCGCACGCCATTAAGAGGATCTTCACAAAGTTGAGATTCACGCCAGTCAGTTCTGGAAACTGGTCTTGGACATTCAGAGAGGAGTAGAGTGCCTCCACCTTTTCCAACAATTGAGTGTGTGCGTTCTATGCTGTCAAGTGCATCAAGTGCGAGGTTAGCATGTTGGTCTTTGGCAATAGTGGCATGGGCGTTCTGCAGAGCATGGTCACAGCCGTCTAACTCGGCTTGTAAACTGAGCACCTTATCCAGTTCTTTCTTGAGCCTGGCAGGAGCATCTGTGATTTGCGTGGTGGGGTAATGAGTGAACAAAATATGAGCCAAAACAACTGACGTGCATGTATAGATAACTGTGCCTCGCATTGGTCTGCCCATTGCTGGCGGAGGTCTGCAATGGAGACAGGGCTACTATCCAGCAGCGTCTGTGCGGCTTTGCCTTGTTCCCATACCCTTGAGGCAATGCCTCAAGAAACTGCCTAGGTCATGTAACATCTCTGTCGCGACTGCTGTGGCTTGCCTGTCAATCAACCATAGCTGCCATTGTCTCTGAAATGCTTCAGTATATAATTTGCACTGCTGAGATGGGATCTTACTGCTGAAGATTGCTCAATCCCGATCAGCTTGATGAATCATGACCATAATCTTTCAGTACCCTTGCCATCAGTCAGGCCAAGACCTTGAATGAGCTGTGGGTTGTACTCAAGCTGGCACGCCCATTCGTGGCCGTATGCGTGCATCACTGTGGTGGCGAAGCGGATGCGAGACATGATACTGGCACCAAGTATGTCATACTGAAATTTGAATTTGCCTGTGACCGTGTGTGCAAATGAATGATTATGGGCACATACCTGGGTGATCAATCAACCAATAACACACCCTATATCATAGAGAACAACGACTGTGGCTACCGGTGGTAGAAGGGAAAAAAGATGCTTGACAAGTGCGATCGAGTACTTCTGCTGCTTGCCTGGTGAATCAATATTGGCAAAAAATAAAGGTAAGTTGTGGCAACATATGTATGAGTGCCATGATGCCAGTGTCATCGTAACTATCCATGGATGACTTTTGCTTCTTGCCACCCGCTGCTTTGTGGGTGGATTCACCATGATCGACTGCTTTGTCAGGTACACGTGCCTGCCAGAGATGAACGGGTCACTTGCGAACTTGCTCAATGTGTTTGCCTACAGCATCAACTTGTGACTTGGGGAGGAAAAATTGCGGGTTGTAGAAAACTGGAAATTTGCCTGCTGAGCGGTGGTGTTGGTGATGAAAATTGCCGTTGGTTGCCACATGGATATTGGCTCTACTGATGAGGGATTGGCCAAATGAGTTTCCCCTAAAACAGGCAGGGCATTGTTGGACGAGAAGAGTATTGCAGGACAGTGCAGATGGGCTTGGCATGGAGTGGAGCAGATCAGCATGACGTCCTCCAGGAACCACCTCATGATCCGATGGGGTCAGATCATTTAGATCGGGAATTCAGGAATCTCCTGAAGAGGCAGTGCATCTCAATGGTGTATGGATATCATGTGAATGTCATCTACTAGTTTCGGATTCGCGGAGATTGTCGTTGGATTGGGGGAGAGATGATCTGGTTGCCAATATGTGTTCTGTGATTCGCTGGCAGCACTCTGAGACAGCGGTCTCCAGTCGACACTCCAGTTCGACCTGAAGAACATTGAACCATTGTATGGCCTGTCCAAGACTTTGCCAGAATGGGTCTTGCATGGCTGAGCCCTGTGGATTGGTCAGTTGGTGGGAGTGATTGACTGGAGTGACTTACATTTTTGTCCATTATTTGATAGCCGCGACGTGTGTAGTGCGAGTGCAGTGCATGGGCTAATGCGTTAACAGCATCACATGAATGTTCGAAGAGTGCCCGATAGAATGCAAGTACAGTGACTCCAAAAGCCCTTTCCATACTAACCTCAACGCACCACCAAACACCGTGGGAATCGCGCTTAGCCTTGGTGGAGTTAGATAGAGGGTACTCTTGGCTACAAGATCGCCCCCTGGGCCATGTGATTTGGTTCACACGCGGCTAAGATATGGCCAATCCAAAACAGTAATACCATGGAATGGGTTTTTTCACTTTTGAAATACAAAGGGTATTTGGATATTATAGTACTTGGTATAGCCTTCTTTTGCTCTAAGCACTCCCTGAACCCTCCTAGGCATGTTTTCAATCAAAATTTGACACTTCCAACTGGTATCCTATCTCACTCCACCTCAACCCTCTCCTACAATTCAATAATCCTATTTGGGGGATTTTCATACTCTGCAGGCCTGCTCTTGAGCCAGCCCCAGAGATGTTTGATAGGGTTGAGGTCTAGCCTTGAATTCATGCACCTCTAGCCACTCCTTGACCATTCTGCCAGTGTGCTTGGGGTCATTATCCTACTGAAAGACGATGTCAGGAGGATTGAAACCATGATACTCTAGGGTTTCCTGGAGTTTATCATTCAAAATCTGAAGGTAGAGATTCCCATCCATGATATGGCAGAAGGGCTGACATCAGTTTCCTTGGCAATTGATTCACCAGGAAGGCCAGTATTAAGCAAGGAGAGGATGATACTTTATTGGGCAAAAAAAGAGATCTGACCATACTGGTGGCTGAGAATGAAGAAGTGTGTGAACTTTTTTAAACTCAGACATACTGCTTATATATTTATCTTTGTTTGTGCTGACAAACAATGGCAACTATTCTATTGTTTGACTGAGATCCATGTGATCAGTTTAAAAGTGAAAAAACCCTTTCCATGGTATTATTGTTTTGATTTGGCCATATCTCAGCAGCGTGTGAACCAAATCACATGGCCCAGGGAATGGTCTTGTAGCCAAGAGTATGTTCTATTTATAACTCCACCAAAGCTAAGCGCGATTCCCACGGTGTTTGGTTTCAACCGATACCGCCATCCGGGGTTGAGACAGGGCTGTGGGGAATAGTCCATGGAAAAGAAGACCTTGAGGGAGGGACGCGCATGTGCATGATTGGACTGTAATTGTAATGAAGCCTGGGATAGGTGACATACATACTGTAGGTCAGGCGTTGGAACCGAGATGGTTGATAGCAAAAATCTTACAGTCATTAAACAGTGCTGTTATCTCACTTTTATTCCTTCGCATGGGATAGTATGGTAGGTGGGGACGTCGGATTTTTCCCCGGCAAGCGGGCCAAGTACGCGAGGTATGGCTGGATTACAGTGGGGATTATGGATTGCCACTTATCATATTGATTGGTGATGGCAACATGCTGAGCAGGAATGTGTGGGCAGGATTCAGGAAATGGAAGGGATGTCATCATCATCTGCATAGTTGAACTCGAAGGGTTCATCGGGTTTGATCGGGGGGAATGCAGGAAGTTCCTGACTACCAGCATCGAGCGTAGTTGGGATATCAGTGGTCATAGTTGAACCGTCGTTTTGCGGGTACAGGAGGGCATTCAGTTCGGCTTGAAGTCATTGCTGCTTAAGCTCTCAACCAGGTATCGTCACAAGGGTTTTCTTGCCCAGCCACTTTTGATGGCAGGGTCCACGGGAAGAGGTAAAATGTTGCCCAAGGCCTTTGCTTGTGCTGGGCTGAGCTGCCTGGCTGTCTGGGGCAAAAGGCATGAGAGCGAGGGGGCCAGTGGAGGACCGGATAGGCTCAAGATGGTTTTAGAGAAGTACCTGGGAGGCACCTGGGAGGCACCTGGAAGGCACATGAAAGGCGCATGGAAGGCTACATGATTGCGCAAGAAGTGCTTCCAAAGTGTCTGCAAAGTGGCCCTACACAGTTTGGATGACGATTGTCTATTTGTAGATGGAAGCAGAAGTTGCCGAACCGGATGGACCAACCTTTCGGGTCATTTCCACTCCGACACCGAAGGATACCTCTCAGGGCACTATTGCTTCCAAAGTCTGGTGCCTGAGGTGGAGGTGTACATTGTTCTCGAAGTTGCTGGATACTTCGAGATAGACTCAAATTTTCATTTTTCACTATTTGTTCATGTGCACTACTTCAATTGATAGTTGCATGGTAAAAGAAGAACATTCAAAACACTGTTCCCCTACATGGAGGCCTTCCACCCTGACACTCTGATGCCCTGGTTGTGCTTGTTGTTGAGCACAAGCATGCGGGAGAGACTCGCGTCCATCGACATGCCTGCTATTTCCGGCAAGTGGTGCAATCCAGGGTTTCCTGACAAGATCTTTTTACAACATTTACACAATTCACGCACCCCCAATGAAACCTTCCTCCCCGCGCCTCTCCCTCCATCCTTGCTTGTCCGTCCTCATTCCCAGTCACAGACCCTGTCTTTTCACTGCCCGCATTGCCTATGGCTGTCCCGCCCTGCATCTCAACCCTCCAATCACCCTCTCAGGCTGCCCTCCCCACCTGCTGCCCTTGGGATCCTCCCGCTCCTGGACCGTCAGAGCCACCTCCCTGGCCCCGGGGCACAGCACTGCTGACATAAGGTGGTGAGAGGGCCGTCAATGTGCGCCCCTTCAGTCTAACTTCAAGTACATTTTTGATCTGAGGTGTGGAATCCCCAAAGTAACGCTGGAAGGAGAGAAGCAAGACTGGGAGGACATTCTTCATCTTTTGGAGTGCCTAAAAAAGTACAGGGTACAGACGATCGCATGGTATCACCTCCTTCAACCGGTCATATCCTGGTTTGTCTCAGCTTATGACGATCTGACCTCTGCCAACAATCTGGACTTTTGGAACAAGGTTTCTCATTTCAGTGGGAGTGGAAGTGGGCCACCTTGCCTCTCTGGGTGGATTACTGCATTCTGCGTAATTAATGAAGAAGATCAATGGCAATGCAACAAGTTTGATGGGAACACCGACAATGTGAAAGATCCTTTGCATCTGAGCCCGTCCCAATTTGCTTCAGCCTATCTTTGCCTGGCGCCCAAACCATATCTTACACTGGACAACTTCCCCTATCCCCATATCGACAGTCACAAAGTTTCATGCAGGTACACACATGTCAACATCAAGCTTATTGAAAATGGGACAGAATTCAACATGATGTTTGTTGTGGGGTCAATCAGCACGCACATCTCTATGGAGAAGACAGAGATTTTTCCTGAGGGTACAAGGGACACTGTGCAACCGATGCCTGGGTGGTGGTATTTCATCAAAGCAAGCGGCCAGGACCACTAGAGTTGGAAGAGTCACTGGCAGAATCTGTGAAGGAATTTCTTGGAAGGTTATATACATACATAGTAGGAAGAACTAGTTGCACCTGTATCCCATCTTTGCGCTAGCCATGAGTGTATCAATTGTATAAGTAATGTTAATTGAGGAAATTTACATGCTGTGGGGGGGCACAACATGTAAATGTTGTAAAAGGATCTTATCAGGGAATCCTGGTGTAAAACAACAAACCTTACTAGGTGAGTAGTGAGGTCTATGTGTGTGGGGGTCTAAGGGCGCAATAGGCTTGTCCCCAAAGAGGATCCTATGAGGTTAGTGAAGACTCGGGTGAAGGGGCTGATCAAGAGAAGGTAAAACTGGCCGTCCGAAGGTAGTCCGGACCATGGGAAAGTAGGCCGGTCGAAGACCGGTCTGTCAGGTGTGCAGTGGAGAGGTGAAGAAGGTTTGAAGGTGGTCAATGAGCCCCATAGTGGACTCGGACGTGTGGACAGTAGATGGAATGTTCAGGAAAGCAGAAGATTTGAATAGGTGCGAAAAGATGCATTCAAAATGCGAAGTACAAACTCTTTATAGTCCGGGAATTGCCCAGGACTGTGTAGTTATGGTAGATAAAGTTTAGAACTCTAATGAAAAGATATCTGACAGTCAACAGATATAGAA
>JBBPQL010000988.1:0-14063 GCA_038092515.1 Boletus subparvulus | reverse complement strand
CCATGAATAACAGTGACAAATCATGTCACTGAACAAAAGTGGACATCGAATCAGTGACCATTTCACTATATTTTCAGCGATCAGTGAAGGCATCACTGATTAAAAGTGATTTTACTTCCCACAGTGCTAGTTAGGACATGTCTGTCATTTTGCTACTAATTATAGCGACAAATTTACAGATAACTTTCCCTAAATCCTGACGGGAAGTCATGCCAGTGTCTGTTCATCGAGAGCGGGATCGAAACCCAGGTTCAGTTGAAACGTCGAGTGATGTACAAGACCTGGCATCATGCCATGGCAGGTAACAGACAAATGTTTCCGCTAATAGACCCCTATCTTTCCTATCCTTTTTTGCTGACAGTGACAACCCGACTTCTGCCTCAATAGTATTGCCACAGCACCCTCCGCTCCACTGCCTCCTTCGCCCAAGGTTTGCGATTGCCTTTAAGTTCGCTACTGAGCTGGATCAACGGTGTTCATGCAGTCCTTCCTCGTTAGGGTATAGCATGGGTACGATTACGGGTCGGGCAACCAACACCGTACCCGTACCCGTCAATACCGTACCCGTCGCGGTATTGGTACGGTATAACCGTACATACCCGCGGTGTGGAAATACCCGCGGGTCGTTGGTAGTATTACTAGTGTCGTGTCAGTACAAGAACTACGTCCTAATCTACTTAGTCTTTATCCCTGATCTTTCTCTTCTTGAGTGGTGCCTTTTTTTATTGCCTCGACCAAGTCTTCACGCCACACCAAATCACACTTCAATCATGCACCGAGGCTGAGCATAGCCCGGGTTGACGAGGGCGATAGTCAGTGCCGAGTGAGATGAAGGAGGTGTCGACCTTGGGAGAACACGCGTTCCACAGTGGTTGAGGTCGTTGAGCAAGCCGGATGACATCGTTGTCTCACCGGCTGCCAGCCTTTATGAGCAAAGGCTGCGAAGATCGATTTACGAGGAGAAATTGATTCCTGTCCACCAAATGCGGTATTGACGACCTCTTTCCCCCAACAGCCGATGGTGTGGTGCTTGAGGTTAGCCGTAGATGATTGTCCGTGGAGTCCAGGAAAGTCGGAAACAGTAGATGCTGCGTATCGGAAGCTAGGCTCTGCATGGGAAGAAATGAACCGGGCAGTTGTTGTGATACTGGATACAAACACCACCAGCTTGAAAAACGAGTATGCCAGCGAACAGCAGATCTTATTAAGAGCCACTGTGAAGTCATGAGCATACAAGGCCACGTAGTGAAGCTAATGGACCCACTCAAATCTGCCTCAACAATCAAAATTAGTGGTTGGGTTTCAATTACGTCTACGGACAAGTCATCTATAGCGATAGGACTGGAAGGGTTAGTACCGTCAGATGGCTTTGCATTCCCTGACAGCGGCCTTCACAGTTTCGGCAGATGCTGATACCGCTTAGCATGAGGAGGATGAGTCTGCCGAAACCGACTTCACTGAGGAGTGGTCATCAGTGCCCGTCACGTTCAAATCAGGGAAAAATGTTTGAACTTCAAGTTGCCGAGATTCTAGGTTCGTATATATGACAGGCATCGACAGCTGATTAGTATTCATTGGTTATCCAGGAGCGTGAAATTGAAGGTGTTCCATTATGCGTTGGATACTGTAGTAATGTACCGTGCATGCGCACGTCGTGGAGGATCGAGGATCACCGGCACCGCCGCGGCTGTCACCGGGGCACGCTGTCATCCACCTCAGCACAGCCGCATACCCGTGCATACCCGTACCCGTACCCGCCGTACCCATACACCCCTAACCCGCGGTGTTGCTCCTACCCCCTATTCCTCGTCCGCCAGCATCGCCAACCAAAATCGGTCAAGTCATTCACCGGCAAACGTGAAACACCACTCCCACTCTCGCCTTCGAAAGCGGAGGAAAAGCAATCAAATGAACTAAGTCGGTCGAGGGTCCTATCGGCGTCATAGAGACCACGTACAACGATAAAGTTCGCTGTACGAAAACCATCCTATTACTCAGTGCGAGATTCAAATAGAGCGCGTCACTGGGTATTAAATGTCTGCAGATCCACGCGGACGTGAATGCAAACACAAGTCTGTGGACAAAGGGGAGGTACCCTCGCATCAAGAAAGCCTTGGGATCGGTGGGCAGCACAGATCGGAGAGTCGGTGTCCTGGGCTTCGGAGGCGGCGTTTCCATCGAGCAGGAGGTGTCCCTCCTCTTTCCCATCCCCAATCGTATTACCACCTCGGGCTGGGTCGCCCGCCCGCCGGTTCCTGCACACTAACTGGCCAACTCCTGGATGCAAACGCAGTTGAAGATGGTCGATACCATACTCGGAAGCGTGACGGTCGTGGTAGCGGTAGCCCCCCTGATGAGACCCTTATTCACTGTCGACACCGCACCAACCTCAGCCCCCTACCCACCTCTAGCCATACTGTACAGGCCGATATCTTTGGAGAAGGACGCCTGACGGACGCCGGAAGGAGTGGGATTATGGCGCGATCTCCTAGCCGCCAACAGACATTGCACCATGGCTTCGTCTCTCGCCATGGTCCGGCCTTCAAGCGCAGGCACTGTCGACCCCCGCCGTCTGCCGTGAACCTAGAAACTTTCCCCTCGAATTCATCCGGAGAGAGGAGATAGAGATACGAGCGGACAAGGGACACGTCGAACGGAGGAGGTGCATCGTCGCGTGGAGGCACGCCGTTCGATGCCGAGCTCGTCAAGGGCGTCGCTGAGCCGTTCCCATTCGTCCTTTCCAGCTGCATGCCTCGATAAGCTTTTGCTGCCTTGGGTTGCATGTGGGTATGCACGGCTTTCCTAAACCGATGCAACCGCTCCCCGCTACGCAAGACCAAGAATCGCAAATCCTTGGATAGGAGCTCACTAGCAGCGATCTAGCGGGACGGTCCGCGAGCGCACTGCCCCTTTCTCCATAATCTCAGCCGCGGCCTATCTCGTCCGAATCAACGATTACAGACCAAGGTCGTCAAATAGGGATCGTACATCCACACGCACAATGACGATGATGATATGACTACCCTCATAACAGTGGCTTATCTCGCTGGGGGATCGTTTGGCGCTGGGTCAGAGATAGTATGCCCATTCAATAGACCACAACGTCGCGGTGGATTGAACTGACATGGTTTGTCTCAAGAGTGCGGCCGCCACCACTAATGTGATCGTGGCTGCTGCCTGCAACCCAAAAGCGCAAAGACGAGTTCAAGAACAGCCAGATATGGTCATCGGAAAAAAAACAGAAGTAAGTCTCAACGCTTTGATAGACCCCTCCATAGTCATGAATGTCTAACAACGTTGCATTAGCGCCTACCTGGGCAGATTACGAGTTGCTTCCTCAGGTTCACGCGTTTGTATTGGAAGCGCTACATTGGAAGCACTACATTGGAAACCCGTCGGGACTGTTGGTGGGTGTTTTGCAGAACAGGAAGATCGCGGGATTGACTATACTTTCTTACAGGAATTGCACACCGCGCCACTCGGGACATCATCTGGGTACGTTGCTCGTCATCCACTCGATCAGAGGGCCTTTATTGAACCTGGCGATATGACAGAGGGGTCAATGCATTCCTGCGGGTGCAACTGTCCTTGGATGTCACTGGTAATTATACCGGCCATTATTCGCTTGTGTTAAACTGCTAAATTGTGATTAATCACCTACTAGGACTATATTTCAAGACCCTGTAGCATTCCCCAAACCAGAGATTTGATCCGCAGCGATGGATTGACGACGACGGCCGGCTCCGGACCAACATGTCCTCCTATCCGTATGGCTTTGGCCGATGGTAGGTTATATCTCGTCATTGATTCCTGAACCGATCTGACACGTCATGAATAGAGTATGCCCAGGGCAACATGTCGCGAACATGTCGCGACATATCAATCTTGTCCTCTTGCTTTGGTCGTTCCGCATTGTGGAGAGACCTGATGCACCGATGGCCCGAAAGCTGATACAGACACCGTGACCGCTGTCGCGTACGCAGCTCCCTTTGATGTACTAGAGTTCATACCTCGGATAGAGGAGGGCTGGTTGAAGGAGATGATGTCCAAGTCAGTGATCTAGATGAATCACTCGGTAGTTACGGTCTCGCATGTGTGACATCCCTGGAGGGGTCTGCCCATGTATTTAGTCACGATTCTGTATTTTGTACTTGTGTTTTAGGCATTCTTCTTGACTGGACTCCGTGGGAGCTTTGACAACTAAACTTCGTCGACATCTTGACCAGACACGATCCAGCAACACGCCAACATGGCACCGACGAACGGGAACGGCCTATCGCCGCCCTTGACAAGTTCCATCTCCCACGGTGTACCCCACATGTCGGCCCTGTCGATGCACCTCTTCTGTTCGACGTGTCTTTTTCCACTCGTATCTCCTTTTACTGTTACCCCCGGTCCTCGGCGCATTCCCGGAAAACCGAGGTGCGCGGCAGACGGCAAGGGCCGATGGCAGTGGCTGCGCTTGACTTGCGTTT
Organism: Boletus subparvulus; assembly: GCA_038092515.1. NCBI lineage: Eukaryota > Fungi > Basidiomycota > Agaricomycetes > Boletales > Boletaceae > Boletus > Boletus subparvulus. The sequence continues at coordinate 9,588 of JBBPQL010000988.1, read as the reverse complement.
GCGTCCAATACGCGGTCTCGATGACACTGATAAGATCGTCTGCCGTTTCAGTTCGTTAACATCGATTTTTTCTCTCCCTTCGACAGCGGCAGGTGGCATTTCGCATTTGCCGACTTGAGTGATTTGGCAGGCGATGCTGGCAGACGAGGAAGGACCGCATGAACACCGTTGACCCACCTCAGTCGCGAAGGTAATCGCAAACGTTGGGCGAAGGAGGGGAGTGCTCTTGAAGACGGAAGTCCGGAGCAAAAAAAGGACGCGAAAGATAGGGGTCTATTATTCGGAAACCTTTTGTCTGCTACCTATGATGTCAGGTCGTGTAGCATCACTCAACGTTTGAGTTTCAATCCCGCTCTCGCTGAACAGACATGATACTGGTAGTGTCGGTTTCGCATCTCTCTGACAAATGTCCCTAATAGTGACGTTTCAGGTGTAGTATTCACTGCCAGTGTGCACGCCACTGTCGTGTGTATCTACAAAGGCAGATAGCTTGAACATAAAAGCGGGCAGTCAGGCATGTTCTTATCCACCTCTCACATTTCCAACCCTCTCGATGTCTTTCCGTGCATTCGAAAGTATCCCCACTGTAGACCGTCTCATCGGGCTTGCCGTGACGGCTGCCACCGTAGCCTTCCTCATCAAGAGGTATCAGGCAGCACTAACCTCTAAGAATGGCATCCCTTTCCCGCCTGGGCCTCCTGCACGGTGGTTCTGGGAAAACGCGCTACCCTCTGTAAAGTAAGATCGCCCACCTGCCTTGCATCCCAATCGATCCAACTCGTTTGCTGCTCAGTATCGCACACACTCTCGCAGACTGGGTTGCGGAGTACGGCCCTGTGGTCACATTGCGCCAGGGTAGCCATGTCATAATTGTCATTGGGCGTGTGGACGTACGTTCGATTTCTGTTTCGTTCGATGTATCATGAGCGCTTATCGTGCCTCACGGCGCCACTCCGGACGACGGCCTTGGTCTGTAATGATGAATTTGGACAAGATAGGCCGCGGCTGAGATCATGGAGAAAGAGGGCAGTGCGCTCGCGGACCGACCACACTCGATCGCTGCTGATCTCCTATGCAATGGTTTGGGATGGCTGCAGTTGCATAGCGGCGAGCGATTGCGTCGGTTTAGGAAAGCCGCGCATACCCACCTGCAACCACAAGCAGCAAAGGCCTATAAAAACATGCAGTTAGAAAATGCAAAGAACGTCATCACGGACATCCTAAATGACCCAAAGAACCACCGTGCACATGTACAGCGGTGAGCACACATTCGGCTAATGTTCTGGTGAAAAGGGGATTGCAATCGACACGAAACCTTGCAGGTTTGCTGCTGCATTCATTCTGCGTTTGGCGTATGGCAAGTCGACACCGACATCGAGTGACGATCCGGAAGTCGCCCGGATTCACCAAGTGGCGCAAAACTTCGAGCGTGCGATGCGTCCTGGAGCTTATCTCGTGGACTATATCCCCTTGTTGAAGTATATCCCTGGATATGGACGTGAATTAAAGGAATATCACAACTTTGAGCTTACACTTTTTAGAGAACAAATGGACCGTGTTCGATCTGAAATGGTAAGCATAAATCCATCCACCGGGTTACGATTTACATCAGGCATACAGGAAACGAATTGTTGTGGAAATTCATTCATGCGGACGCTTCTGGAACACAACAATGAGCATCGGCTCGAGAGAGATGAGATGGCTTACCTCGTTGGAGGACTGTTTGGTGCTGGGTCAGAGACAGTATGCCCATTCAATAGACCACAACATGGATTGAACTAAAATGATTTCTCACCAGAGTGCGGTTGCCATCACTAACATGATTGTGGCTGCTGCCTGTCATCCAGAAGCGCAAAGACGAGTTCAAGAAGAGCTGGATATAGTTTTCGGAAAAGATAAGTGTAAGTCTCAACGTTGATAGTCATGCGTGTCTAACAATGTTGCATCAGTGCCTACCTGGGAAGGTTACGAGTCGCTTCCTCAGGTCCACGCGTTTGTATTGGAAGCCCTCCGTTGGAGACCCATAGGGCGTATTGGTGAAGTTTTTTTCACAGTAGAAAGATCACGAGATTGACTCCACTTTCCTGTAGGATTGGCACACCGTGCCACCCAGGACGTCATCTGGGTATGCTGTTTACCATCCACTCGATCAGAGGGCCTTTGTTGAACCTGGCAATATGACAGAGGGGTCAATGCATTCCTGCGGGTGCAACTGTCTTTGGATGTCACTGGTGATTATACTCGTCATTTACTCGTGTTCAACTTCCCAATTGGGATTGATCACCTAGGGCTATATCTCAAGACCCTGTAGCCTTCCCCAAACCCGAGAAATTTGACCCGCAGCGATGGATTGACGACGACGGCCGGCTCCGGACCAACATGTCCTCCTATCCGTATGGCTTTGGCCGAAGGTAGGCAGGTTATATCCGTCGTCCGAGTCTTTTATTCCTGGACCAATCCTGACAACGTCATGAATAGAGTATGCCCAGGCCAACATGTCGCGAACGAGTCGCTGAAAATCAATCTTGCATTCTTACTTTGGTCGTTCCGCATTGTGGAGAGACCTGATGCACCGATTGACGTGAATGCTTATACGGACACCATCATTGTCACGCACGCAGCTCCCTTTGATGTAGAGTTCATCCCTCGGATAGAGGAGGGCCGGCTGAAGGAGTTGATGTCCGAGTCAGTGATCTAGATGAATCACTCGGTAGTTACCCGGGTCTCGCAGGCGTCACACCCCTGGAGGAACCTGCCAGTACATGGTTTCAGTTCTGTCTTTTGTACTTGTCTTTTGTTGTGTAAATGATGATGGTGTCGGACCAGGCAGGCATTCTTCTTGAATGACTCAACTGCGTGGGACTTTTGAAGTAGGGCTCTGCTCGTCGGCAAGAATCTTGACCAGACATGATCCAACACACACGCCAACATGGCAACGGCGAACGGGAATGGCGCAGCGCCACCCTTGACGAGTTTCGTCTCCAACGGTGTGCTCCCACACGACGGCCCTGTTGATACACCTCTTCCGTTCGACGTGTCTCTTTTCCGCTCGTATATTGCCCCCGGTATTTCCGGAAGACCTCCTCTCTCCTTTCGAAGATGGATTCAAGGAGAAGGTGTCCAGGCTCGAAGCAGGAGGCGGGTGTCGTCGGACAGTGGCTGCGCTTTTGTGTTCACGCCGCGTGGATCGGGCACCAGCGACACGTTCGATTTGCTGCTGGAACCAAGTCATAGGATGCTTTCAGTTTCGTACGGCGAACTTACCATCTTACGCGGTCCCTATGATATCGTCAGCCGTTTCATTGCATTACATTGGCTTTCGACAGTTGAGGTAGTATTTCACTTTTGCCGGTGAACGAAGCGATTTGGTGGGTGATGCCGGCGGACGAGGAAGGACCGCGCGAACGCCGTTGACCCAGCTCAGTCACGAAGGTAGTCAAATATTAAGCGACGGAAGCAGTGGAGGTTACTCTGGCCATTCAAGTTGAAGGCGGAGGTCCGGAGTGTCAACAAAAATGACGGGGAAAATATTATAGGGGTTATCCTGACCCGTTACCATTACCAGGTCATGCGTTTGGTGCGTTTCAACATGTTTCAACTGAGCATGAGTTTCAATCCTGCTCTCGCTGGACAGCCATGCATGGACAGCCATGCATGGACAGCCATGCAGGTACGGTGCAGTGCATCTCTGCGATAAACGCCACTACTAGCGACGTTGAGTTGGCGTAGTTATCATCATCATGTACGCCGCCGTCAAACGCTGTCACTGGGTCGGATACATGCACACGAACATAAAAGCGCGCAATCGGGCATCCGTTCTTATCCAACTCTCATTTTTCTAGCCCTCTCCATGTCCTTCCGAGCATTCGAAAGTATTTCCACTGTAGGCCGTCTTATTGGGCTTGCCGTGACGGCTGCCACCGTAATATTCCTCTACAAGAGGCGTCAGGCAGCAAGGAAGAATGACATCCCTTTCCCGCCTGGCCCCCCTGCGCGGTGGTTCTGGGAAAACGCGCTACCCTCTGTAAAGTAAGATCGATCACCTACATTACATCCCAACCGATTCACTGCGTCCTCCCTAGCATTGCACGCAACCTCGCGGACTGGGTTGCGAAGTACGGCCCTGTGGTCACATTACGCCAGGGTAGTCACACCATAATCATCATTGGGCGTGTAGACGTACGTTGGATTTCTGTTTCATTCAATGTATCATGTGCGCTGATCGTTCCTCACGGCGCCGCTCCGGACGTTTAATTGACTGCCTTGGTCTGTAATGGTCAATTTGGATGAGATAGGCTGCGGCTGAAATCATGGAGAAAGAGGGGAGTGCACTTGCGGATCGTCCCCGCTCGATCGCTGCTGGTGAGCTCCTATCCAAGGATATGTGCATCGCGCTCTTGCGTAGCGGCGAGCGGTGGCGTCGGTTCAGGAAAGCCGTGCATACCCACCTGCAACCACAGGCAGCAAAAGCCTATCAAGACATGCAGCTGGAGAATGCAAAGAACGTCATCACGGATATCCTAAATGACCCAAAGAACCATCGTGCACATGTACAGCGGTGAGTTCACATCCGGTTAATGTTCTGGTGAAGGGGACTTGCTTGAACTAACGCGAAACCTTGCAGGTTTGCTGTATCGTTTATGCTCCGTTTGGCGTATGGTAAGTCGACACCGACATCGAATGACGACCCGGAAGTCGCCCAGATTCACCAAGTGATGCAAAACTTCGAGCGTGCGATGCGTCCTGGAGCTTATCTCGTGGACCATATCCCTTTGTTGAAGTATATTCCTGGATATGGACGCGAATTAAAGGAATTTCACAAGTTTGAGATTAAATTCTTCAGAGAACAAATGGACCGTGTTCGATCGGAAATGGTAAGCATAAATCCACTCAGTTAAACACGATTCACATCGGGGATACAGGAAACGAATCGCAGTGGCAATTCATTCATGAGAACGCTTATGGAACACGCCAATGAACATCGGCTCTCGAATGATGAGATGGCTTATCTTGCTGGAGGACTGTTTGGCGCTGGGTCCGAGACGGTATGCCCCAATTCAATAGACCACAACGTGGATTGACCTAACATGGTTTGTCACAAGAGTGCGGTTGCCATCACTAACATGATTGTGGCTGCTGCCTGTCATCCAGATGCGCAAAGACGAGTTCAAGAAGAGCTGGATATGGTCTTCGGAAAAGATAGATGTAAGTCTCAACGTTTTGATAGGCCCCTTGATGGTCATGGATGTCTAACAACGTTGCATTAGCGCCTACCTTGGAAGGTTATGAGTCGCTTCCTCAGCTCCACGCGTTTGTATTGGAAGCGCTCCGTTGGAGACCCGTTGGGACTGTTGGTGGGTGTTTTTCCGAATGGGAAGATCGCGTCGAGATTGATAATACTTTGCTACAGGAATTCCACATCGCGCCACTCGGGACATCATTTGGGTGCGTTACTTGTCGTCTACTCGACCAGAGGGCCTTTGTTGAACCTGGCAATATGACAGAGGGGTCAATGCATTCCTGCGGGTGCAACTGTCTTTGGATGTAGCTGGTGAATATACAGGTCGTCATTCGCTCGTATTAAACTGCTCAATTGTGATGGCTCACCTAGGGCTATATCTCGAGACCCTGTAGCCTTCCCCGAACCCGAGAAATTTGACCCGCAGCGATGGATTGACCACGACGGCCGGCCCCGGAACATTTCCTCCTACTCGTTTGGCTTTGGCCGAAGGCAGGTTATATCCGTCGTCTAAAGTTGATTCCCAAACCGATCCTGACACGTCGTAAATAGAGTATGCCCAGGACAACATGTCGCGAACACGTCGCTCCATATCAATCTTGCCCTCTTGCTTTGGTCGTTCCGTATTGTGGAGAGACCTGATGCACCGATCGACCCGGATGCTTATACGGACACCATTGTCACGCATGCCGCTCCCTTTGATGTGGATTTCATACCTCGGATAGAGGAGGGCCGGTTGAAGGAGATGATGTCCCAGTCAGCGATCTAGATGAATCACTGTATTCATCTCGTCCCTGCAAGGGTCTTCCCTTGTATTTAGTCACGGTTCTGTTCTTGTGTCTTAGGCATTTAATTATTCTTCTTGAATGAACTGCGTGGGAGTTTTTACAACTACAGCTCGTCGACAAGAATCCTGACCAGACACGATCCAGCAGACACGCCAACATGGCCACGACGAACGGGAACGGCCCAGCGCCGCCCTTGACGAGCTCCATCTCGAACGGTGTACCTGCACACGACGGTCCTGTCGATGCACCTCTTCCGTTCGACGTGTCTCTTTTCCACTCGTATCTCCTCTCGCTGTTGCCCCCCGTGCTCGGCGCATTCCCGGAAGAACTCCTCTCTCTTTTCGACGATGAATTCGCGGAGAAAGTGTCGAGGTTCGCGGCAGACGGCGGGGGCGTCATATATGTCGTCAAAGCCAAGGAAGACACAGATGGTGAGTTCAAACCTCGGCTCTCGCCCGACTCGCCCTAATGCACACCAGAGGATGTCCCTCCACGATTCTACTATCAGCTCACCCCTCAGCTTTCCTATTCCCCTTCCAACATCACCTCGCTAGCCCTCATCAAGCGCGGTCCAACCCTCGATCCCCTCACGCCTCTAGCTACCCAACTACATATATTGAACTTGTTTGGGGGCGAGGAGACGCCGTATGAGAGTCTGCATGCCGTGGTAAGTTGCGGTGTAAAGCCGTGGTTCGATGCGTTCGTCGGGGCTCGTGGCGTTGGCAAGGACGGGGACAGCAAAATGGGTAAGCAGACCTCTCGAAGCAATCCGTGTTCGGCTCATATGTGTATAGGAATACCCATGACGAAAAAGAAGTTTGCGGAGCTCGAGTTGTCCCTTTTGCATCTTCAACAAAACGTCGAAATACCGGAAACGCACCTCATAATCCATCCCGTCATCCAGCGGGCCGTTGAACAAGTCCGGTGGTTTTCCCGGGTGTTTGAATCGTAGGCTGACTCGTATTCAAGGCCCAGACGATGGGTCAAAGACCCAATATTTCGCATATCCCTACAAAGCTTCTCAACGACAGCTCTTTCCTTAATAGCCTACACGGGCACGTGAACGCATGGATCAAGTCTATCCAAGCAGTCACCAAGCTCACTCGCGACGTGTCTTCCGGCACCGCGTCGCAAGAAATCAATTTCTGGTTGAGCTTAGAGAGAGCATTGGAGGGAATCGAGGCCCAACTACGGACCGAAGAAGTGAACATGGTCATGGAGTGCCTAAGAAACGCGAAACGGTTCCACGCAACGGTCAGTTTCATTGCGGACACTGGTTTGAATAGTTCTACGGATCTTGGTGAGTGCCCAGTGAACCCTCTTGTGCGTAATGCGCGCCTGATCGATACATGAATCAGTCCACAAGTATAATCAACTGATGAAAGACTTCCCGTTGAACGAACTTCTCTCGGCTACGGACCTCGACAAGATCCAAGAATCGCTAATATTGATTTTTGGACACATAAACCGCAAGCTCAAACTTTCGCCTTACCCAATCCGTCGTGCCCTTCCCCTCGTGGAAGCAATCTCTCGAGACTTCAATGACCAATTACTCCGCGTACTAACATCACATCGACTACCGTACACACCGTACGAGACCTTCGATCGATTACTGTCCCAAACGATGAACATTTTCCGCACGTGGGATGATCTCATCAAGGAGTTTACGAACGTTGCCCGTGAGGTCACAAGGAGACGATCAGAGAAGTTTATCCCGATCAAGGTGGTCCCGGCACACGCCAAGTTGCAGGAACGGACGAGGTATCTGAAGGATTGGAGGAAACAACACGAACAGCTTGCAGTGATGACGGGTCCGACCAAGGGATTAGGGAGCGTTACAAAAGAGGTTGGGGGGATGGATATGGAAGAGGAGGTGAAAGAAGCATACGAAGTGGTTAAGCGGATCGACGTGCTGGACGTCTCTGTCGGTAAGTCAAACTTTGCGTGCTTGACCTGACCGTGTAGCGTTGAGCCCTCATACAGAGGGCACCGAAATCTGGGTGGCTGCTGAAAATGCATATAATGAACGGGTGGCGAGGGTCGAAAACCAAATCATTGCAAGGCTGCGCGATAGGCTAGGCACTGCACGTAATGCGAACGAGATGTTCAGAGTGTTTTCCAAGTTCAATGCACTGTTCGTTCGACCCAAGGTTGGTTTCACTCTCCTATACCTTCAAAGTATATACAGACGATCTCCGTTTTCCAGATTCGAGGTGCCATCCAAGAGTATCAAACACAACTTATCGACTCAGTAAAAGAGGATATCAAGCGTCTACACGACAAGGTGAATATTGAGTTTCTTGGTCTCGAATCATACCACCGACATCTTCGTCAGTTTAAAACTCAGTACCGATTCTCGGAAGCGTATCACATGTCTCAAATGCGCGACCTTCCACCAATAGCTGGGGCTATCATTTGGGCCCGGCAAATCGAGCGACAACTTTTGACCTACATGAAACGTGTAGAGGATGTCCTTGGAAAAGGATGGGAACTTTACGCCGAGGGTCAAAAGCTTCAATCCGAATCTACTGCTTTCCGCAAGAAACTCGACACTCGACCCGTCTTCGAAGCTTGGCTACATGATATCAACCGGCGGGACATGGCCGTCAACGGACGACTATTCGAGATCGTACGATTGCGTGGTGGAGGTTTCCAGCTCGCAGTCAACTTTGACCCGCAAACGATTACCTTGTTCAAGGAAGTGCGAAATTTGCTTTGGCTCAACTTCCAGGTTCCACACATGATTACGAATATGGCAAAGGACGCCAAGAGGGTGTATCCCCATGCTGTTTCGCTTATGGAAACGGTTAGGACGTATGGACAAACGTTGGATTTGGTGGAGCACAACCAAGGGATCGAATGGCTCGTCGCCGAGTACCGCAATGAAGCTCAGAGGATGGTTGCAAAAGGTATGCTCCGTATCCTTGCGAATTCGCTCGACCAAATTGGAACTCTCCAGGCATGAGCATCCGGTGGGACTATTTCGTGAACCAATATGACACGGCCCGTTTCGTGTCCAGTGCCGATGGGCGAGATAACAGACACATTCAATTCGTTCGCGAGTTCGCTAGCGTGGTTTCGGTGTTGCAAGACAAGACGAACAACGTGATCGATTTGTATCGGGACATCCTTCGGGCAGTGGAAGACCTGGCAACATGCGCATATACCCACGAGGCCTTTTCAGAACTTTTAAGCAAGATTCAGGCTGCGGTATGAGTTTTTTATATCTGCCGCAACGTGTCATGCTGACCCTGTTCTTCCTAGATTGATCGTTTGAATTTGGAGGGTTATGCAAATTTGGAACATTGGGTGGCGGAACTGGACAAGCGGATAGAGAGCATACTATTGCAGCGTCTCACGCATATCATTCAAGTCTGGTGCTCTGAATTCGATCGGACGGACGATGGAGATACTCGTCGTGATTCCCTGCCTTTACGCGACATGAGCAACAAACGACGAGGCGGAAAGGGTGCTCGGGAAGAGAAAGTCAGTGATCTTTATCACCCTTCGGACGTGGTTACGAAGTCTTCGCAGATGCTAGAAGGAACCATGACCGTGAAA
>JBBPQL010000987.1:0-14063 GCA_038092515.1 Boletus subparvulus | reverse complement strand
AGGCGGATATAAAGGGAATGGGCTGTGCGATAGAAATGAAAAGGCTGCGTAGTGAGTCACGCATGAACAGGAAGGACGTCCGTATGAGGTATAAGGAAACGGGACAAGGGAACCATGCATAGCGTGTAGATAAGAAGCTATGTTTAGGCGGAAGGCGTTCCATCGGAACGGTGCGAAAGGAGATAAGCGAGTCAGCGGACGAGCGATGTAAGGAAAGAAAAGAAAAGAAAAGACCAGTCGTAACACATAGCTGTATTTTTGGTGTTACTAGCCAACACCTGTATACATGATATGTACGATTTGTTATCTCAGTTCCAGCTTCAACTATGGCAGTGGACTCAGAGTCACTGTGGACTCAGAAACTACCTGTCTGAATTTAACTCGAAGGTGGCAGAAACCTTGCTTGGGTAGATTCAAGCATTTTAATGAGGATGTAGTAAGTACATTAGTCGGAGCTCAAGCTTGTTCCATAGCACATCTACAGATACACCCAGTTCTTATGTCCCTTCAGCCTACTCCACTTGGTCTCCCATCCATCTCCCATATCCTTGCCTACAACGTGATTCACCAAACAGAATGTGACAGAGCCAACAAATCCTCACCTCATCCTGGTGAGATCAAATTCGAACCCAGTCCGAAATGTTGGTCAGACGTGCACACAACTCATTCGCCTGCAAAGACATGGGCCAGATCACATGGCACTGCAGCGTCAGCTGGTTGAACAGGCACAACATGGCCATAGACCCTGAAGCATGCCTGCAATCATATCCTTTGTATCACCTACTCGAAACGACTGTTACTCCATCAGGGTACATGTTGAGTCTGACATATGTAGTTGAACTGCGTGGTGTCGGGAATCTTGAAGAGGTGTCAGGAGGAGGGTCCGAGTGGGACTTTGGGGAGGATCTCTGTCCACTGGAAGTGTGAGTTTGCAGTGGTGAGGGAGCTGTTTGTATAGACAATGCATTGGTGCACATACTGTTGCATTGGTGAGGTCTGTATCAGACTCAGAATCGGGTGCGAGGAGCCCATCGACTGATACTTCAGGTGCTTCGCTGCCTATGATGTGCATTGATGGTGTCAGTCTGAGCGCATGTGCATGCTCAAGTGCTCACCATTGAAATGAGATGTGTTGATGTCAAAGCCTGCAATTGTGCCTGTTGCCCCAAGGTGGATGATGCACCTGTATCATTGTTATCCTTGATTCGAACACAACGTAAATACCTAAAGTGAAACACCAATGTACCAATCAAATGTTGGATTGTGCCTCCTCAACACCCATCCACTGTACAAGGTGCTGTTTCGTCCAAATTGACCTTTCAGGCTTGGTGCAGGCTGTTATGATTCTTTTGCTTTTCTCACATGTCATTCATCTCTTGACTCACTCCTTATCTTTTCTCCTTTCGCACTGTTCCCTCAGGACACCATTCACCTAAACACAGCTTCTGTCTTATATGTATGCTGTGCATGGTCCCATTATTCTGTTCCTACTTTCCTCTTATGGATGTCTTCTCCCATTCATGTGTAGCCTCAACGCAGCCTTCCTCCTTCTATTGCACGGCCCAACCTTCCCCTTATATCCATCTTAGCTGTTCCACTACAAACACTGCTTGGTCTGTGTGCCATGTCTCCACTTATTTAAACTGACAATACATCATGTATATTTCTCTTAACTTTAATCTACTTGATTCTCCCTTGACACTTGGATCTCCAAAGTCTCCGTGCTACTTTTGAGTGCACGCTCCTTCGTACCTCGTATCTCTGTCCTTGAACTCCCTAGGCAACCGACTGTTGCTAGGAGCCATTGTGGAAGCCCCCAACATCCCTCGCTCTTGAAGAAGACCTTCAAGATACCTTGTCCTTGTTTTTTCTCAAGTCTATGTTTGCCTCTACCCAAGTCAAGTATAACAAAAGATTAAAGTTCTCCTTGCCAGAGCTATCATTGTTATAGTCTCCCACCATTACTTAGCAACCCACTTGAAACCCTTGTTGGGTCCTACCACAACCACGAGAACCATCGCCCACAGAAATCCCCTCAGAGACTTCCCACTCAGACACTGAGAAAGAAACCCTTGACCCTGGCACCACTATTCTAACTGCTTAGGAAGAAGATGCAACCCGCGTACTCTCCCACCACCTTTCTGCAGCCCTCTCCATTCCCAGAATCCCCACCCCACCATCTCCTACCCCCATTGTCACTACCCATCTCTTCCCTCTACCACCACCACCACCACCACCATCTCTCCTCTCTTGATTCCCTCCCACTCCACCTGTTACAGACCCATATTAATTTTCCCAGATTTCTCCCTATTTTTCCTGATTTTCTAGAGCGACTTTCACATTTAGCCCCTATCACCCGAAACCACCAAATGCTCAAGTCTCTTCACAGTCCAGACCCTCTCACCTCATGGGTACCATGTGTATTGCAGTGCACCTCATGTTGGCCTCACCGATCACACACATTCGCCTCATGACTCACACATGCACACTGCCTACCTCACCCTATCCTCATGGTTAGCTTCCCTTCCATTACATGGCTGTACTGATACACCTGTTATCCTCATGTATGACTCATGGATGAGTCATGTAGCATAGCATATCGAATGATCTAGTGTACACATAGCCAAACCCCTGTGTAGTATATAAAGCCTCAATAGAGCACCAGGAGGACCTCAGTCTTGTCCTCTTGGAGATTTCCCATCATCTCTAGGAGCTACCAGTCTACTCTTATTGTCACTACTTGAACCTCTAGCGCTCTTAGTGAGTGTTGGTCGTTTCATTAGGACAAGACTTCTAACAAGTCCTTGGGATAGTTACCCAATCGCTTCCTAGCCTAGCCCTTGACTAGCCATCACATTCTATCACTAGTAGGACCCCTTTGCCACTGTTACACGAGGCCCATAGCTAAACGCCTCCCTTTCAGTGTCTATCATCATCAAGAAGGAAGAATCCCCCATTGTACATAGTCCCCCTTCTGGGATCAGGAGACGAGGAGATGAAATCAGAAAGCATACCAAGTTTGCGCTACCCTAGTTCTAGTCCTAGTACAAGCAGAGCCTCTAGTCAGCTCTCCTCTTACCATATCCGCTCACCTGCCCATCACTTCTCCCCTTACTGGAGAGGTGATTCGTCTGACTCAACCTACCACCCGGCATCTATCATAAGATCACTGATGCCCCTTGCACAACCAGTCAACTGGAATCCAGTCTTCAATCATGGAGTCACTACCGACACCACCGTCATCCCCTCCTCTTCAAGTTCTGAGACATATATCAATTCTATTGATTACGCTCTATGCCAAGTATACCTTCCATCAGAAGTGTCAGATATTATTAGAGAAGGACTACAGCTTGGCCTTCAGCAGAGAGCAGAAGCAGAACACAGAGAACAGATCTGGCAGAGAGTTCTCGAGGCTAGAGCAAGAGTCAAAGAGAGACTTAATCATGAAGCAAGACTTCCACCCCGCAATTCTCGCCTTCCTAACCCTATACTATGTCATTGATTGAGAGGCAACCCTCCTCCCCCTGCTCTACATAACCATATCTCTCCTCTTCGGCCTAGACAATCACTTAGGATACCTGCATGCTACCGCAAAGTTTACACTTGCCACTAGCCAAGTTGTACCTACCTTATGAAGAGTACCCTGTTTTGAAGCACCAATACACGTGCCTAGACCACACAATCCATCTCCACGTCCACCACCCCCATATGTCTGAGGACCTCATGTGATCCTTGAGGACGAAACAGACGAGTCATTGTCAAGCTAGATCTGGATCGAGTTAATCAACATCGGAGATTAACACCAGATCAAAAGAAGTGCTTCCAATCTCACGTCACATCTCTTACCAAACGCAAATCAGGTAAATCTTACACACCCAATTCCCCCTATCACCGCATCTTGAAGACATTGCGCTGTCTCAAGAAACAAACCACTTGCACCATTTGTAAGCCCGTATGAACCAGTACCTCATTGCCTTTTGTTACTTGTTCACAGTCATTCTCTTGTTCCTTGCATTCTTTATCTGCCGAGCAGTACCTGCAGGTCAACCTATCAACATTGACCTTTACCAAAACAACATGATCATTTCCTTTGCCATCTCTGACCCTTCACAAATTACCTATACAGTACCAGAAGAACAGCACGAGGTGATCAACAATAATTGGGGAAACCAAGAAGCTTGGGGAAACCAAGAAGCTTGGGGAAACCAAGACAGTTGGATCCCTGCAGACGACCAGAACGTCCTAGATACCCAGCCCCAACTTCACACCTCTCAGTGGATCGATTGGATGTTTGACCACATAAGCATCCACCAAATCAGAGAGATCGCAGGATGTCTCTTTGCACAGAACTTCTGTACTCAGTTTGAAGAAGCAAACGGGTACCCCTTTCATGCTGACACCCTGCACCCAAGTAATCCGGAACTCAAAGAATCAACAGTTGAAGAAGAACAACAAGACCAGTGGGAGATAAACACTAACAATGAGATCCCAGGTCTTGGTAACTTCAAGAACACAGAGTAAATTTCTTTTCTAGTTTACATACTATCTCGCTTGATTCGCTTGTAATCTAATCTAAGCTTTTCTTTCCACCATGGCTAGCTACAACCCCCACAACTTCAACCTTGGTCAGTTCATGAATGACCTCTATCAGCAATCTGATTTGGACGTCCAGTTCAAATTCCTGGGAGATCAGTTTGAAGTGATCAACTCCTATTCTCTAATGTTAGAGAAAGAACTACAGAAAGTGTCTGCCCTTGTTGCAACTGTCCAAGCCCCACCAGTACCAGGAGGCTTGGGTTCACCACGAACTAGTGGGACTTCCAAGAAAGTAGAAGTGTTTGCTGATCCGGGCAACTTCAATGGAGAGATCAACCACTTTGAGGAATGGTGGCTAAAGATGAAGACTTGGCTAAATATCAACCAGCCAGCCATCCCCCCAAAGTCCTACAGTATGACACAGTAGTAGCAGTACTCTCCTGTATGAAGCAGAAGGCAGGAACCTTCTCCACCCAAAGACTTGAGAAAGGGCAGACCTACACCTTGTCCAAGCTTGAGGTAGACATAGTAAAACAGTACCGTCCAACAGCAAGACCAGATTGGGCCAGACAGAAGCTTTGGAAGCTCAAACAAGGAAACACCTGATCATGCGACTATGTCAATCTCTTTACCAAGTACTTTAAAGATGCAGGAATCGCCCATTCTCATGCCATAGATATTCTGGAACAGAATATGAATGCCGAAATCCAAGATCAGATCATCCAAGAAGGAAAGAGATCTAGCACTGACATATATGCTTACCTTGAAGTAGTACGAACAATCAGAGAAATGATGGAAACCATAAACTTCCTCCACAAAGGAAGAACAGGCTTTTTCCCTATAGCCAGTTCATCATCTCGCTTCCAATCCCAGAGAGTAACCCCTGATCCGAACGCCATGGACATTGGCACAGTGAACGAGAGTTGGGACAAAAGCAAAGATGAAGAACACATTGATGCATTCTCCAAAGGAAAAGCCAAGCGCTTCACCAGATGTTTCAACTGTGGTGCAGATGGACATCTTGGTAAAGATTGTTCTAGACCATCGACCAAATGTCATGAATGCAATTGGTCTTGAGGAGATCACAAGAAGACCTGCTCTAAATCCAGGAAGATCAGAGCAGCCAAGGATGAGACCCCTAAAGAGAAGGGAAAAGGCAAAGCAACTTGAACAGTCTGGGTGTTCCAGTTGCCAAAGTATCTAGTGAGTATCATAGTCTATTATCATAGTCAAGTGGGGTCTCCAATCGAATTGGAGCTTGGCCGGGGCTCCAAACTGGTGCTTAATTCTGCTTATACTCACACCCCTAGCTTAATCCCAGACAATGCTCGTATTCACTCCTTTAGCAATCAAGACATAACCTTGACCATAGAAATCTCCCCTAGCTGCCATACACAATGTTTCATGAAGACTAAAGCCTTGTTCAATAGTGGAGCCAATACTATATACATTGACAAGGCTTATGCTCAGAAAATGAAACTCCCATTGACCCCACTATCTAATCCCATACTGGTGTATAATGTTGACGGAACATGAAATGCCACCGGATCAATCACTCATTGTGCTGAAATCATTATTCAGTTTCAGGAACATTGTGAGAAAGTTACAGCAGAAGTGACTGATTTGGGAAAGAATCAAATGATTCTTGGTTACACGTGGCTTTCGCATCATAACCCTGAGACTGATTGGACTACAGGAATAGTCAAAATGACTTGGTGTCCCTGGACATGTCATACCTTGAAAGGGAAACCCTCTTTTGCTCGACAGATCGAATCTGAAGAATGAGATTCTCTAGCACACATTCTTGCTCTGAAACAAGAGGAATCAGCCCCTAAAACTGATTCAAAACCAGCAGATCTAGTACCACAAACGTATCATCAGTACCTAAAAGTGTTCTCAAAGAAAGAATCTGAGAGGATGCCAATAAGGAAACCTTGGGACCATGCCATATGTAGATCTCAAAGAGACGTTCAAACCAAAGAAAGGACGACTTATACCGCTTTCACCCGAGGAACAGAAAGAAGTGTCCGATTTCATTGATGATCAACTATCAAAAGGATACATCAGACCCTCTAAATCGGAACAAACCTCCCCAGTATTCTTTGTACCAAAGAAAGATGGATGAAAGCATATGGTACAGGACTATCGCTATCTGAACGAACACACAGTAAAGAACAATTACCCACTCCCATTGATCTCTCAACTTGTTGACAAACCAAAGGGATCAAAGTGGTTCACCAAGATAGATCTCCGGTGGGGATATAATAATGTTCGTATCAAAGAGGGCAATAAGTGGAAAGCTGCCTTCGTCTGCCATCGAGGATCCTTTGAACCCATGTCTTTGGAAGTCGCTCCATAGACGTGAGAAAAGGATTGTTTGTAAATAGGTGTATTTACAAGAAGGGGGGAATATATGAAAGTGGGATGGAGACGGGAAAGTTGGGTGAAGTGCGTAGTGCTTCCGATCTGGAATGGAAGCTGACCTGCCGGGTGGGAGAGTATGAGCTGCGATCCCGGTGTGTAGAAGTGGATGACGACGCGAGAAGCGAAGCGACGCACCCAGCAAGTAGGAGGAGGGAGAAGACGTACTTACAGAGATGTTATCTACAAATGGGGGGAATGGTGAGTTGCAAAAATGCTTCATGAACTGCTGGTTTTGCCTGCATGAAGGGAGTGAGGATTTGTGCGTGTTTACGTAGATATGTTAAGAAAGCATCGCTCGCCCACCGTCCTTTAACCTTTACTACCTCAAATGGGACGTTCCATAGGAGATATTCTAGGATGGAGCCAATGCGAATGCCATGCCCCTTCAGAGGGGAGATCCCTGCGCTTTTCACGGCCTTCTCGAGGGTCTTGAGAAATTTCACTCGGATTAGCAGGCAATGGGTGTTCTTGGCTTTGTAGGTGAATAACGGAAGGTTCGGGGGAGTGTTATTGATGTCGAAGTGGTTCATGAGGGCATAATGGGGATCAGCGAGACTGTCTTGTTTTGCCCAATTGACATCTTCCCCTTGGGGGGCGGCTTTGGTGTGGGAAAGGTGGAAGTTGGTGATTTCGAGTCCTTGGCAATCGCGCTGAATGCTCATGTTGTTGCGGGTGACATGTAAGTCCAGGTTGAAGGAATTTAGATTCTTCACAGTGAACTCCCCAGTGTGTGCAGTCGCAAAGAAAGTGGTGGTTAGGCAGGCGAAAACAGTGGCATCAAGGGGGTCGGTTAGCAATAGGCGAGAACGGATCTTAATTATGGTGTCGATCATGTATGGTTTGCATGGGGGACACTTCGAGGAGGTGGGTGCAAGGGTCTTCACAGCTTTAATGAGTGCATTGATTTCATCTGAATTGAAGGACCATTTGAGGCCATGGATGGTGTGCCACACATGAACTGTGCTGACCGTGCTGCCCACATATGTTCCGGCAAGGTTTGAGATGAACATCGAGATCAGTTTGTGAGATGTGGGGGTGTGCGATACTTCGGGAATGCCTTTGAGGTCACAGAAGGTATGATAGACGAGGAGACCAGAACCATATGTTTCCTTGGTTGAATCTGCCCATGTGTGCCCAATGACATCGTAAATGCACTGTGAGTCTGATGGAGTGAGCGGAAAGGATGTGCTGCGTGTGATCAATGGGAGCCACTGGATAAGGTGTTCCTTGGCCAGGCATTGCGGCCACAGCTGGGAGGGGGAAAGGGAGATTGGGGTCGGGGTCGGGGGGATGAGGGCAATGGGGGGTGTGGGAGCTAAGGGGGTGAGGAAAAATAAAGCTGGTGGAAGAGATGACATACCGTTGTCGATCGCCGCACAGATTAGGGTCTTTCGCGGGGGATTGTTAGAGGTATGGGAGGAAGGCAGAGGGGTCGTTGAAGTCTGCGATGAGACTGCGGAGCTCGTTTGGGATGGGGATGGGAGGGAGGAGGAGATGTAAGGGGGAATAAATTCTGCGTGAAAGGTTGTTGGCAGGGTTGCTGGCGCTGGGAATGTAATGGATGTGAGTGGTGCAGTGTGCTGCAGCCAGAGCAATGTGAATGCGTTTGAAGGTGTCGTTTGTTGGTTTGTTTTGGCAGTGGCCTTTGCGCCATCCCTCAATGACTCCTTGGTTGTCTCCGAATACCTTGAAATGAATATTGGCAGCGCTGGAATGGAGGATGGCAAGAATGAGGAATTCGAATCCAATGCTTTCTGCCCATCCGATGTTGCGGTCTCCTCCGTGCCAGTTTGGGTGGAGTATCCAAGCATGCCATCAGCCATTGAGGAGAATGCTGACACCTGTGGAGGAGCTAGCATCCGAAAAGGCACTGAGCTCGACAATGGGTTGAGGGGATGGGATGGGGGAAGGAGGTGAGGGTGAGGTGAGGCATTTGAGCCACCATTTGATGTCATTTTGGGTGCCATGAGGGGGGGTTCTTGGCAGGAAGGGTCTGTCATCGAAAATAGAAAGCATGGCTTCTAAATTACTTAGGTATGGGCGGCCTTCTGGTATTATTTGGGTTGTGTGTGTTAATTTCCCATGCAACTTTTGTACCTCATTTAGGGTGTGTGTGTGGCGTGCGATCCAATCTCAGATCGCGCTGACATATTTTACCCGTTTGGGTTCTTCCAGACTGATAGTGCACTCCTTGAGGTCCCATGTGAACCCGATGAAGGTGGGGCAGTCACAGAATGGTACATCCTTGGATGCCTCCCAGGGAATTCCCAGTTCCTGCGAGATGCAGTCGATGTCACTTATGTCATAACAAAAGGATTGGTTTGATGGTGGTTGTGGGGAGTTGTATGAGAAGCTTTGGAGTGGGAATGAGAAGTCTTCATCGAACTCTTCAATTTGATCATTGGGAAGTGGGGCACCTGCAAACCACGAACGGCCTCCTTTGGTCATGGGGCTACCATGTGTTTTTATTCAATCTGCAGCGGCATCCTGGAGGTGGTTGTAATTGGTGAGTTGGGATGTTGGGATCCTGATGAAACAATGGTCGTCGACCCATCTCAAGATGGGACCAATGCCGCCGGCACACATGATGTCTGCCCCCACACTGCCAACATTGCCATATACGAGGGTCCAAAACCGAAGCATGTGGATGTGTCAATGGCAAATTCAGATTCGGATAACCTTACTATGAGTGCGTGCCATTGAGAAGGGTGAAGAGGAACAGTCCTGTAAGCTTCCGCCACATCACGGACTGCTCCTTGGGATCCGGGGGGAAGGCTCGATAGAACTAAAACTACTATAGAGAAAGTACTGTATGGGGACAGGAAGTTGTCTGGGTCAACTAGGGAATTGATGGAAGGGGAGGGGGAGGAATATAGAGGGAAAGAGAGGTTTCAGACAAGACGAAATTTGCCTGGCTTTCCTGGTTTGGGGACCAGGGAAAGGGGGGCAGTTTGAAAAGGGCTGAGTGTGCTCTCTACTTCCATGCACAAGAGTGGGCCAATGTACCTACCTTTTGTGAATTCCTTATCTACGATCTCCTTAAATATTCGGCTGTGCTCAATGATTGAGGGGTTGTTTGGGGGGGAGAATGTACGCAAGAGGGGGGGAATGTTGGCACTGAATCTGAATCATAGTCCATTGTATATACTGGGGTATCAATGTGTCAGGTTTACGGCATCTAGAAGATGTCGCCAGGCTTCGGGCTTATAAGGAGTTTGTGCCTGGGCACGCCTGAGCTCTAAGACATTTTTGAGCCCCGTGTTTGGCATCTCCGCAGCCTGATCATTCATGCTTCACTGACTTGTGGGGCAGG
Organism: Boletus subparvulus; assembly: GCA_038092515.1. Lineage (NCBI taxonomy): Eukaryota > Fungi > Basidiomycota > Agaricomycetes > Boletales > Boletaceae > Boletus > Boletus subparvulus. The sequence continues at coordinate 3,790 of JBBPQL010000987.1, read as the reverse complement.
TTGCATCCGTTTGGTTTTTGCCAGTTGCTGCACAGAACAGCTCCACCCTTGTTGATGAGGCGACCCTCTGAGTTGTGGCGTGCGTAAGCAGGGGTGCCATCCCAGAGCATGGTTTCATTGCATTCGTGAATGCGGTGGGGGTGGCGTCCGAGGCACATGGGGCAGGCTGATTTGACAGGGTCGCTCTTGGACCGTCTATGGCAGAGCTTGGGAGGGGAGGTGGCTCGCATGTGGGTCTGCAGGGGGTTTGACGGTTGACGAAACTGATTGCAGGAGGGGGAGGCCAAGCAGGAGTTTCTTCTCTGTTCTCTGCTTGGTTTGGCATGCTGGCTGTGGTAGCAGCGCGTGTGCCTGTTGCGGGGGGACAAGGGGGACTGGAGTGCAGTGAGGACCTCCATCTGAGGTTTTCGGGGTGGGGGGAGAGGGGGGGTGCAGCAGTGAACAACCGCAGGGTGATGAACGACCAGGGAGGGGTGGTGAATGACCAGGGAGGGGGGTTAAGCGTGCAGTGGTGCACGACCATGAGGTAGGGGCACGGCAGTGAATGACCGCATGAGAGTGGTGCACGAGGCGGTGCGTGACCATGTGCAGGTATGGCCGGGCGAGGGTGGAATTACCACAGCACCGGGTGGAGTGGTGGGGTAAGAACCATGGCACTGTTCGAGGGGGAGGGAGGGGGGAATGGAGCAGACGGTGCAGGAGTGAAGGGGGGGAGGGGGGGGCGAAAAAGGGAAAAATTAGTATGGGGCTGGGGGATAGGAAAATAAACTAACCTTGCGAGTGGCAGCTGCCTGGATGCTTGAGTTGACCTTGAAGGCCGTGCTGCTCATGAGGGCCTCACTGATCAGTGCAATATTGAAAGCTGAACCATTGTTGATTTTGAGGTCGTCATGCCATTGGTGGCATATGCGGGATGCATACAGTAGGGCGATTCTGTTGCCATTCTTGTTGTGACAGATTGGGTGGTTCTCAAGGTTCCAAAAGAATTCAGCTAGGGTGTTGACATGTTTACTCGGCCACAAGGGCTTCATGAGCTGGAGGAGGTTGTTTTTAGCCTGGAGGAACTCGCCAAAGTTGAGGTCATGGTCTGTGTGCGTGAAATGTGAGGCCTTGACGGAGGTGACTGGACGGAGGGTGAGGACATTGTTTGAGCTGGTGATGCCGAAGGCATCGTCTGCATGCGATTTGTGGTTGCAGGATGCTTCGGTACAGCCCTCGGGGGAGAAGTACCAGAGTTCGACGTAGTCGTAGGTCGCCAGCTTTTGTAGGGCGTACTGAGATGGCTGCAGGGTGATGATGCTGGGAGGTGGCCGGTTTTCATTGAAGTCATTGATTTTGGGTTTCTTCTTTTTGGCCTCCTTCCTTTCCCTTTCAACCTCGGCTTCTTCAATCCTTCTCTGCTCTTCTTCTGCTTCCTGGCGCTCAAGCCGTTGATGCTTGTTTTCTTGCACTTCGGCTTCACACTCTCTGTTCCAGGCATCGATGCACTGGTCATGTTCGTCATTCCAGGCGGTGTTGAGACGGTGGATAGCTTGATCTACATCCTCGTCATAGCTTGCCATCAAGGCTTCTTGTACCATGTGGTATGCATTGGAGGTGAAATCCAGTCAGACTTCGAGAGCAGGGTCAGCTATCGCTGCGGTGTGAGGGACTGACAAGGAGAGGTGTGTAAAGAGTGACTGAGTGTGTTTTCTTGGCTGTGGAAGGTGTTGTGTGGAAAGTGCGACGAAACGGCGAGGACAAACGAGGTGAAGATGAGCAGCAGATGAGGGCACAGGAGAAAGGAAAAGTGCCACTTAACGCCGCTCATCCGAAGACTTTGCACTGTGACTTTGTTCGTACCTTACTACATCACAGTGTGACAAGTAATGTACTTTGGGTTATGCAATTCACCAGCCACGTTCCAAACAATGATGAATGAAATATTTTCGGACATGGATGATGTAATGGTGATCTACATTGATGACCTCATGATCTATACCAAGATGGACAATATCCAGGAACACAAAAGGATTGTAAAGAAAGTCCTAAAACATCTTGAAGAACATGATCTGTTTTCAAAACCAGAGAAGTGCACTTTCAGCATCAAAGAAGTGGAATTCCTTGGCATAATAGTCTCTAGAGAGGGGATCAAAATGGATGATTCCAAGGTAAACGCCATTAAGGAGTGGCCTACACCTAAAACGGCCAGAGGAGTATGAAGTTTTCTTGGATTGGCAAACTTCTACCACAGATTCATTGAAGGATATGCACAAGTCGCATGACCTTTGAATGATCTGACAAAGAAAGAGACCCCCTTTGCATGGAAAGAAGCTCAACAAATAGCATTTGACACCCTGAAGCTGCATTTTACCACAGCCCCTATCCTCGCTTACCCTGACAATGATAGAATCTTTCTCTTAGAAACAGATGCCTCAGACTTTGCCACCAGAGCAGTACTTTCCATAGAACAAAATGGAAAATGGCATCCAATAGCATTTTCCTCTCACTCAATGACACCGGAAGAACAAAACTACCCAGTTGCAGACAAGGAAATGCTTAGTGTCATCAGATCATTAGAACAATGGCGACACTATCTAGAAGGAGCACACCACCAGTTTGAGATCTGGAATGACCATGCAAACCTACAGTGGTTTATGAAACACCAAGACCTCGATTGTCGACAAGCTAGATGGGCTCAATACCTCAGCCAGTTCAACTTCAAATGGCTTCACAAAGCCAGTGCAACTATGGGAAAAGCATATGTGTTGTCATGCAGAGAAGACCACACAGTAGGAATCAAAAAGGACAATACAGAAGTACTTGTCATACCACCAGAGCAGATCAGTAGTGTTACAGAAATACACATTGCAACAGATGCTGACATCATCATAGACACAATCAAGGATATCCTTTTCAATCTCAAGGAACCAGATCTAATCCCATTAAGGAAATAGTATGTACTCAAAGATCGTGTCTTCTATGACGAAAATGGAAAGATCCACGTTCCTGATGATCACGCATTGTGCTTAGATATTGTCAAACTTCACCATGACACTCCAATCACAGGGCACCCTGGTAGAGAAAAGACACTAGAACTTGTTCAAAGAAGCTATACTTCACCTGGAATGAGTACATTCATCAAGAAATATACAAACTGATGTGAAAGATGCACTCGAATGAAACCATCTAACCTCGCACCACCAGGAAAGCTTCATCCCCTAGAACTACCAGATATACCATGGATGGAAGTCACTGCAGACTTTACCACAGACTTACCACTGTCAAACGGATTTGACTCAATCCTAGTAGTAGTAGATCGCTTCTCAAAGGAAGTAGAATTCATTCCCTGCAACAAGACAACCATGGCCCTTGACACTGCTTGACTCTATCTCCATAATGTATGGAAGAACCATGGGCTACCCAGCAGCATAGTATCAGATCAAGGACCACAGTTTGCATCACAAGTCATGAGGGATTTATGCAAACAACTAGGTATCCAGCCAAAACTGTCCACCGCATTCCATCCACAAATGGATGGACAGACAGAGAGGATGAACAAAGATCTTCAACAGTACCTTCATCTCTTCACAGCAGAGAAACAACATGAATGGGTTGATTGGTTACCAATAGCACAATTCTCCTATAATACAAAGAAACAAGCTTCTACTCAGAAATCACCTTTCGAAGTGACACAGTCCTATAGTCCACGAATGGGCTTTGAGCAAAGAATCACTAAAGCCCCTGCTGCAGAAAAGTTTACCACTATAATGCAGAACACTTTAGCTCAAACAAAAGCCAATCTAGAGAA
>JBBPQL010000986.1:0-14143 GCA_038092515.1 Boletus subparvulus | reverse complement strand
GACGCATTCTTACCTATCTTGCTTGAGCAGTTCGTACAATGGTTACAATGTGACCAATCCACCGGGGAGTCCAACCACAATATTTACTCCTGGCCCCGCCACGACGCCCGTGGGGACCAATGCGACGATATCCTCCTCGTGCAGCATCACGGGGCGGAACATAACCACCACTGGGAGCAGTACTTGCACATCAATTGCGAACCAATATTCTATCACTTGGTATGATGTAAGCGGGTTGACCATAGCCTCGACTTCGTGGGGTGATGTAAGGTTCCCCAGGTGGTCTCGAACAACCCAAACTTCAATTTTGCAAACTGCACCATACCCTCTGGGACAAAGCTCTGCCTCCCACAGGTCCGTATGACTTAATCGTTGGGTGCTTTTATTGGATCTCATCGAATTGGTAGGCATGCACGACATACATCCCGACGCCTAACCAGACTTGTCTCGACGTGGTTAACGCGTCAAACAGTGGACCACTCGCTAACCTAAATCAAAGTATCTCCGAAATGCAGCTAATCAAGCAAGTGATTGGTGGTATAGATTTGACTCGATCTGCTTACACGCTCAACAGCTTCAACCCTATGCTTGGTACAGGGTGCACACAGATAGCCAACCAATACGGACAAAACATTTGTATTAGGTATATATCATCATGCTCCTCAGGTACTCGCTGATCCCGTGATCTAGCCCTCATGGCGGATTCCCAAATGTCGCTGGAGGATATGTTGCACCACCAACCCCAACCGCAATTGTGTCAGCAAATACCACTTCACCCTGATCCATTTTTGACTGACGACTTGGATCAGCCCTCCCCCTGGTCCAACTGTCAGTGGCACAACGTCAAACTGTGGCGCCTGGTACTTTGTCGCCCCCGGCGTGAGTGGCGATAATCTTACCATGTACCTGCCTTTGAACTTTCGTTTGAAAGACACTCTGCAGTCAAATCGTCACGAACAGTAAGTTTCTAAATATTTCTCGGCGCCACCAGTCCGAGCAAATCTCGCAGACTCGATTACACTGTCGGACTTCCTGATATTAAATCCGGAGGTGAGTTTACCTACTAGTAGATCAAGGTCGTCATGGGTGTATGACAAAGCTCACAGGTCAACTCCGACTGCACTAATCTCTGGGCCGAGTGAGTGGTCATCATGTAGATCGACTCATGCTGATGTCAAAAACGCACCAGTTACAACTATTGTGGTGGGTATATATGATGATTTCCTTGCAGTTCGGACAAGCTCATTGCAAATATAGTTGCGCCATACCCGCCGATATCAGCGACCCCAACTCTCCCACCGCTCGTAAATGGCACCGCGGTATATATGAATATGACACTTCCTCCGATGATAACCCCGACGCCATACACCTACCCCACCGGCTCGTTGACTGCTCCAACCGGTGTTGCGCCTGGTACGGTGGTGAATGGGTGCTATTATTATTACCAGGTGCAGACAGGAGACAACTGCACAAGTGTCGCTCAGACGTACGTACGCTTTATACGATAGTCAAACGGTACTCACTTTTGTTTCCATCCTAGGTTCGGGTTGAGCTCTCAGGACTTTGTTGCCTGGAACAATAACCCATCTTTGCCGTGTCCGAGCTTAACGCCCGGTGCTTTCGTGTGTGTGGACGTTCTAGACACAGCTGATACAGCTCCGCCTAATCCTACGAATGCTGCAACTGGATCGGGTTCATCGGTGCCTCTTTCGCTCCCAAATCTATGTTGCTGCCACTCACTCGGTCCTTGGATCCCAATGTAGGGTTGCTACAAGTGGTACACCATCGTAGCCGGTGACGGTTGTGATTCAGTGGAAACAAAATTCAATTTGGCACCGGCCGAATTCTTCGCACTGAACCTGGGCCTCTATACCAATTGCACTAATCTGATCCTCGGGGAAGCGTATTGTGTCGAACCCGTCCCCAATAGTCCCGCCACAAACGCGAGTACCCCTGCGGCGACGACCACCTTGGCAACCCCTATATCTACGACGCCACCCCCAACAGCGACGAGCACCGTGCCAGCCAATCTTGAGCCAGGCAGTTGGGCCAAGTACGTTGGTTGTCTCTGCTGCGTGGATCACGAAGCTCACTTCTCTTACAGTTGTACGACCTATTGCAAGTACTACTCTGTTTCAACGATGTCCACCTCCTGACGTGGTGTGTTAGATAACGTGCAAAGTGGTGATAACTGTAACGCGATCGAGACCCGGTCAGGCTCTCACTTCAGCTTCGAGAATACCAATACCCATACTAATGTCATGTAGCTACAACATCGCCTTTTCGGACCTTTTGCTTTGGAACCCAGGGATTAACACGGCGTGCACCAGTACGTATCTCCGATGAATTCGACCATGTTGGAGGTGTGCTAATTGCTTGACTCAGACCTAGCCCTGGCGGTACATGTGAACCCTTCCTGTGGACTTACGGATAGCTGATGATTTGTTTCAGTCGTATTGTGTCGGAGTCCCAGGTGGTTGTGCGGATATTTACTCCGTCGTCAGTGGGGATTACTGCTCTGAAATCGAGACCAAGTTTGGTATCACAGCGGCGCAGCTCCAGTCGCTCAATCCGTGGCTTGACGCCAACTGCGGTACGTCCATGACTTGCATCGATCTACGTGCCGATCCTGACCCCATCGCGTAGACCTTCAAGTGGGACAAAATCTGTGTGTATAAGTCTCCGGAGCGAAACATTCACAATTATATATATATATTGGTACCCTCGTTGTTTTACATGTTCCGACTTTGCTTTAGGCCATCATCGGAAACTCACCTTCAAACATCGCTTAACCGCTTCATTCTTACTGGTGCATATGAGTAGCCTGAGGGCTTTACATAAAGTAGTCCAACAGCTCTTGTACGCCTCTGCATACTTTTTCGAAGCATCCGTATCGATCGCCCCTTTCCCACACTTGAATGCTTCCGGCACGGAGTCGGTTGCTCGGAAATCGGTTGCAGTAGCCCGCACCCACACATTATCGCGCTGACATCGAGGACGACGGATTGTGTCGCAGAGTAGCCCTTGCTAAAGCCATCGACGTGCGCTGCCACACCTGTATCAGGTTACTAGTACGTGTCAACATCGATGCACTGGCACTGGCACTGCAGACTGATTGCCTCTGCGGCTCTGTTCAGGTATTCGCCCGTTTTCGTTTTCAAGGGGCCCGCGACTTTTCAGCTATGGATGTGGAAAAAGGAAAAACGTCAGGTTGTGTGTGAGCATGAGACAACTAAGGACCAATACACACAATGCTGGGCTGCTATGAGATAGTCAAGAATGCATTGGGCATACTCTTCAGTGTAGTAGTCATGGCTATTTTCCACCGTCAATGGCATGGAAGAGGAGCTCGAGGGAGGTCTACATTATCTATGAGAAGTGCGAAAATCGCCGGGGTGGATCAGCCTCAGACGACCACTCGCTAACGCTATGACATCTGTGCGCTTAGATCGAGGAAATTACCTTGCTCCGGGTTGGCATGTAACAAGTTCAGTGGGGGTGGAAAGATTATGAGCATTGGGTTGGGGCCTTGAGGCTGCAGTCAACGCCTGGATCCGAAGATGCGTATCATTGCTGCCAGTGCTGCCACGACTGTCGTGACAGCTCGCATGATGGGTCGCAGCACAGCCGGCGCAAGTCACTAAGGTTTTTTTTGTCGCTTTGATGGGATACCAATACCATGCATTCATGGTCTCAAGCAATCAGGCGCGATTAGATTACGAAGACGTGAATATACATCATAGGACTCGTTAGTTGTTTAGCAGCTCGGGTAACCAGTTTATGGCGTTCCCCAGCACATGGTTGACCAGTTTTTTGGCGAGTTGCTGCCCTGTTACTTCCACAAGTGGACCGATATTGTTTGAGACGCCGTCGCTATATCCAAGGACGACCTATCGGCTACTGTCAGCGAACCTAACTCCTGGTCACCTAGGTCTTCACGCACCTCCATATCAGGAATGGTACCATCTGCGGCAGTCAACCACAAAATCATGTTGTTCATTCCTGTAAGTATGTACGTGTTGAAGGTGTCGACTTTGTTGGTGATCCATTGGTTGTAAATCGGCGTGAGATCAGGGTTGTATCCATTCCTGGTATATGTGAGATGCACTTTCAACCTGGGAGTCAAAGGTAAAGTGCTCACCAGACTCCACGTATACACTTTGATTGAGTCAAGAAACTTGCTTTGACCTTGGGGTCGTTCATGTAAGTGGTGAGGCCGGCCACCTGATGGAGATGAAGGGGCGATGGCACAAGATCTCGTCGGGCTTACCGAACGCATGACGGACACCTGCTTGGATGGACTATATTTCTTAAACGTCTTTTTCGTGAACAGATTCTTTGGAGTGAAAGCCTGTAATCTCGTTTAGGTACGTTTGTAACAGTCAGAGATGATGAGCACACCCTAGCCTTGACTCCGTTGGCCCATGCTTCCAGCCACGGCATATAAACACCACCATCGGTAGCCGGCTGGTTGTCATTCGGGAGACACGAAAGAAGTTCCTGTTTAATCTCAAGGAACGGTCAGGTGGATTAAGGATTGTACATGGTATGTGCAGGCATACTTGTCCATTTATTATTGTGCCTACCCAGCTGCAGAATGATGGCGCACTCTTTTTCCAGATTGATTGCTGACTGGAAAGGGAGGCTATGAACTGTGATACTGGACGTCATTGTGAGTGAGAAGGGCGCGCTTGCGGAACTAATAGACGTACTGAATTGAATCTCATAGATGTGCTCCCTACCATATGTGTTTGGCTGTGCATTTGTTGACCCCTTACCCCCGGAGAAGTTGGGATCGAGTTCTTCAGGGCGCTGAAGGTCCCAATACACGTTCGTCGCAGCACCTCGAGTGTACGACAGTGGTGAAAATTCCATCCCAGGGCAACCGCGAATCATGACCGCCCTGTCCTGTGGATGAAAGATTGAGTTGAACGAGGGATATGTTGATCATATGAAGACCATACAAACGACTCCGGATCAATGATTTGACGACACGCATTAGTATTTTGGATCACAGATCATGATGAACTCCGGCGTACCAGTCCGACGGAAAATTGTGTCGACCTCGTCGACCTCAGCTGAAAGGAAATCTAAGAGATCATAATCGTCTTCATCTTCATCTTTGTCTTCAAGTGTACTCTCGAGACTACGCTTCGTCACGGCGTCTAGTGAGTCTGTTGGCACTGTATCACAATCGTGAGATGAGACTGCTGTCGACTATGGGACGGACGTACAGTCGGAGTACACGTCATTGTCAGTCTCGTCGAGTCCGTTAGAGCCCGGACAAGTCAATATCCCGGGAACCTGCGGCACCGCCCTATCTGTGCTGCGTTTCATGAGGTACTCCCGCAGGACAGGAGCGGGGGGATCAATGGTGAGTAGTTGATTGACAGGGTATATGTAGCGTTCCTGATCCCCATACTTTTCCAGGATATAAGCAGAGTATCGCGCATCTGGAGCTTGTTGAACGATGGGCTCATGTTTTGGTTCAGGAAGGTCCAAGTCGGGCATGTCACGCTTAGCGATGCCCGATTGGAGTGAGGCGCACTGCGGTACCGGAACTGAATCCATTCGGCACAGCATGGGTAATAGGACAACTTACTCCTTGCTTGAAACTATGTTCGATTTGGTAGAATGGCCATTGCGTGGTGCCACCTTCCCAAAACAAGAGGCTAGAGTCAACGAATTAAATACTCACGAGGACTCTAGCCGCTGGTAATTCCACTGTCGACACGCACCTGCCTGTAAGCCCCCCATAGCTGTATCATGTCAGTCGGGACGGTACACATTCGTAGACGATATAATATACTCACAAGTCGACCCCACAATCTGCGTACATTATAGTTAGTAGTCGCGCATTTACTATAGGATTTACATACATGCGTTATAGCAAGCTTGGCGAACCTTGGTGGGTGCAACGATAAAATTCAGCGCCACGTCGTGTGTTGCAGCATCCAAACTCACTTGACTTTGCGAGACAGACGCGTTGACGGAAATGCCTGCATAGAGATCGGTTTGCACGTAGGCCTGAGGTTACGTAATGTCAGGCAGGTTTCCGATAATTTCATCAGCTCATACTTGTGCATCGATCAATGCGCCATTAAGCACGCTGACACCGATTTGAATTGCTGGAACCAAGTGTATGCTCATATCGCCTGCAAGTGTGGTGACGGTTGATAGCCGTGCGGGCACCAGAATTGCAATACCAACCTCCGAGTTCGACTCCGGCACCGAAATTCAGTTTTGGTGCTGCGGGCACCAAACTGCCATACGACGTCGGTGTCCCAATAAACGAGTCATTGACAGAACCTAGCTGGATGTTGACCGAAGGGAATTGAATCTGAACACTCAGTTCAAGAACACTAGAACCCCATCAGTAGTTGGTCAACAGAGATAGAATAGATGCTTACGCTTGCGTGGAGAGCTCCCCGGCAACTGAAACAGTCAGGGTACGACGACGGATATTTCATAACCAGAGGCTCACTATAACCATTGATAACCAGGCTTGGACCAATGGTGAGAAGGCCAGGGCTACAACGAGTGAGAAAAGGCAATGCTCGCAATGGACACCTAACGCACTAGTAAAGTCCTGGGAAACCGAAGGACTAATAGACCAGCATTACACGGAAGCATGGATAAAGCAAACGAATGCTCTCACCGCAAACTGGACATTGTCGGAATTATACTGGATTAGAGCTAATCCACCAATGCCGAATTGAGCATATACATTCGCGTCAGTAGCTGCTAGGTGCTCAGTATGACGACTTGCTAGGAAGACGCGGAACGTACCTAAAAACAGATATGCGGCTTGAACTGTGGAAGAGGATCCAATTTAACGTGTAGCAGGACAATTTCGAGCTCCTCACACCTGCTGGTGGTACAATAGTCGCTTGAAGGTAGCAGCCGAAACTTGCACCCGCCCCTATTTTGCAGTGTCACTGCTGAAGTTAAAGGAAATCGGAAAGTCTTACTAGCCATGCCGGTGAGCGTGACGTCCAACGAAGCCTCGGCTGCTGGCATTGTTGGCGAGCCTAGAATGGAAACGTGACTTGGTGTCAGGGAACGGTCGAGTTTAATGACGCTCACGAGGGCAAGAAAGTGCGCCTTGATAAATTGTCCACTAATCAAATTGTCAGGCGTACTTTAAGACTGGAGGTCCCGGGTGTACGTACAGTGTCTTGCCATTGGAACGTGCGTGTGAATGGAGCAGAGTCCTTCACCTATGGGACGTCAGTGTCGTATGTTGGTTATCTATTGTTTTCAACGTACCGTCGTGACCTTCGCAAGCCAGGTGGTAAATACGCCCCACCACCTACGGTAGAAAGGCTTTTTCATGTCCTGCTCACGAAGCCTATGTCCACAACATGAGGACGATCATGATTGCGTCATACCGGCTGACATACCATCGTTTGCGCTCTGGAGGCGAGTCCACGACGCTATCCCAATACCCTGGCATATCAGTCACATCTATACGCCTTCGAGTCAGTGATGTCGACAACTAAAGCCCATTCAACAACTCACCCGCACGCATATATATGGGTCCATTCGAGGCCGGAATGACTGAGAAGTCTGTCAAGCAAGCCATTAATCGATCCGTTCCATCAGCGTGAATAAGTCGGGGAAACATACCATAGTCGAAAGACAGGGAATACACGAGCTCGTTCGCCGGTTTCTTCGCTTGGTGAGATGCTGATAAGATCGACTGATTCGTGTGCGAAGTCAGACTCGCGACACGAGCGTAAGGGCCAAGTCCACAAGACGAGGGCATTTGCACGATGGTATGTTCAGCACTTCCAATGAAGACATGTGCACAGCCAGAGTTGTGCATCGATTTAGTACAGTAAGCGAGAACCTGACAGAAATCAGCGCGATTGAGTGACAAGGAAAAAAGAAAAAGGGGGGAACTGGCGGCGCATACTTACTGTCTGTGGTTGGTCACTTCTCGGATCACATGAAGTAACGGTCCAGTCAGATATCAGTGCCATTGAAGAGACGGATTGGGCATTTGGGGAGTCGATGAAAACTTCGCCAAACGCCTCAGTATTCTCGTCATTATTCGTTGTTGAATGGCCTGTGTTGGAACCATCCGGATCGAACTCGACATCAAATGTTTCGGCTCCCTCAACAACGTCGCTGGGGAAGATATCATCGAAAGGGACTGGCACATCGTTACCTGTAACGATTGCGTCAGAAGACCCTTCTGTTAAGACAATCAACGCATCAACGCACCGATGGGGTCGCAGCAGTATGATCGCATCCCGTAGCCACTGCATGGCTGGCTAGCATCCCCTTGAACGTCGTTTACCAGTGTGACCTGACCAACAGCGCAACCACTATCGAGACCTGATGCCAAACACGTGTCATCCAACGGCGTTATCCTGTGGCGGCTGGGTCTGTACTCACAAAGAGGTGGTGTACCAACCCACGAGCAGTTGTCGTATGGAAATTGACTCGCGTCACAACAGAACGGCTTTGACGTGCCACCTGTGCAAGAGAATTTGGTGCTATAGCCACTCACCAGCGTCGTCACGAGGAGAGACGAGTTGCCGGCTGGACATGTCGGCTTAGACTCGCAGGTGCCTGGAAAGTATCGCTTAGCCATCTTCAACAATCGTCACATTGGGGGTAATAACCCTACCTCCCAGTTCACAGTTAATGGTCACACTCGTCTTGCAGCAAAACGCTGCCATACCTGTCGGGGGAGTGTCTGTTGATGTGGCCAACAGGATGTAGTTCTTTGGGCACGACGGAAGATACGGGTAAATCCCGGTGGGCTCAGACATCCCTAGTGTGTGTCAGCCACGACTAACCAAGAATTTAGTCTTACATGAGCAGGATTCTGGTGACGGTGCATTTACTGCAGCGAAACGGTCATGTTCAAATAATGTTGAAGAAGCAATGCGGCTGATGTACCAGATTCACAACATATGTAACGACTTTCTCCATCGGGATTGTGATCAGATCCCACGAAACTAAGATGTGTGTGTTAAAAACGTGGAACACGTCTCTTGTGTCGTCCATACCTATATCCAATTGGGCAACCAGATGCACCCCAGTCTGTTTCGATGCACCCGGTACCCTGACTGATGCCGCTTGCGATCCCTTGAGTAACGTTCCCATAAAGCCCCGACAACGCGCTGCAATGCATACATCAGGGACATGGAGACAAATCTGGGCCTCCTGGTTGTGTACCTGTATTTACTATCGTCTTGATCTAAACTCCATATCATCGTTCCACCAAGACAATGATCATTGGCACTATTGTCTCCTTGTGAGAGCACCGAACACCCCGTCCGCGTCGAGTGAACTTACTAGTTGACCTTCATTCCGAATGTCGCAGCATCATCATAGCTGATCCACTGGTTCCTGTCCCCTCGGATGATGCGTGCAAATACTAGATTCAAGAAGGAAACTGTACTCACAAATCCCATTGCATATAGTTCACCGCAGCAACTGTGTCGTGCGCAAATAGAGGATCATTGCTTGCGAGGATTGCATCCATTTCCGACCACATCAGGATCCCGGACGTGGAACTGCATGGTCCTGGATGTCCACCACTGACCTAGCATGGTCGTGTACTGTGTCAGAGATCGGTCCAGCATAGAAGGGGGGTTAGACATACCCATCGACAACCAGGATCCCAGCAAGCTGAATCGGCGAGCGTGAAGGAGCGGCCATAAAACGCGAAACCCATAGTCTTGCGAACCCATTAATTGCTGATACCAGGAGACAGTATTACACACTTACTACTTGCGAGGGATCCACACCAGCTCTCCAATATAGGTCGAAGGCCAAGTCAATCTCAATCAAGTTTGTGTGTCCATTGACGACGTATCTGTTACACGTTCAGTAACTCCCTTGCTCTATTGTGCGAGCTTACTGACCCAATGTAGGGATCACTTCCATCCCACACACCATGAAGATCATACGTCCTATATCACTGAGTGAGCAGTTGACGTAGTAGAATACAACCACCACATACATAACATTCACCCAATCTGCACTTTGAAGCAGACCAGGAAGGTCGAAGTGCTGGAGGTACCAATACGAAGATGGTGCCGTGCTATGCGAATGGAAAAGCCTCAGCACATGCTCTGAGGGAAGACATGCAGGATTTACAATGAAAGACCATATCCTGCGCTGCTGAATGCACCCTGTCATGCTAAGTTGGCTAACCCAATGGATATGTCATGGAAAAATATATATCACCTTTACAGCCGCCATGAATGTGACATAGTTTTCCATGTCTGCAGGTCCTCCACCACGATCATATGCTCCAGGATACTGATTTTATTTAGTCACAAGTCTTGAATTGCACCGGGGAAAGCAGTACGCACTTCCCAATCAATATCAATACCCTTGTGAAACCGAGTGTCAACATCTTTCCTAGAATTGACAAGAACACTCACATCGAACGCGTATGTCTCCATAACGGATAACACGGAGGCGATGAAGGTGTTCGTGCTGGCAGTAGAAGCAACAAGTTTTGAAAAGATGGTGGATGTCGGTGGGTCCTAGAGGTCAGCGACGAGAAGTGAGATCATCATCACGGGGTGTATTTTGCGCGTACATTGAAATCCCAGCCACCTGTCGAAGGAATTGAATCCAGGTTTGCAGCTCACACAGTGCTTTGACTCACCGATAGAAAGAAACACCTTGAGGGTGGGATCCTGACTCTTGAGGTTGGTCGTTCTTTGCCATAATTTACTATCACCTGGAGTCCCCTCAACAAGCTGGAACGAACTAATACGTGGTTTGAAATCCACATAGCGGTAAAATTACGATGATCATACGTACTTGGAGATATATGCGAACGCAAAGTTCACGTGTGTGATGTCTTCTGTATAGATTTGTTCCGGAGAGAAGGCCATGCAGCTCCTGGTCTTTGTCAACAAAGACGCACCCTTGCCAGTGAACAAGATCATACCGAGAAGCTGCTGCACTGTTGTAATACCCTATTCTACGAGTCAAAGCAGAGTTCGTCTCCACGCCTAAATGGAAGATGAATGATCAACTATCAACCCTTGGATTGCAGGGTGAGAACTGACCGCAAACGGGAACTATAGGATTTCCACAGTTGGATTGACACCCTGTGCTGCAAAATTCCGCTGAGGGGTAAAGTTATATTAATCAGTGCGGTGAGGACAAGAGGTACGTCGGGTACTCACTCGTAGTTCCACAGAAGCCATACTATGAACATTATTTGGGGCTGAGAGTGACAACAGGAAACATCGAACGTACCTGGCTGCAGCAGACATTCTAAAAGGTAGTCAGAAAACTGCATGTCAACTGATGAGTCGTAACTAACTAGAGGGCATGTCCTATTGGCCGGCGGAGCGTACTGACCACATTCTGCTTGAGCTTCACAGTTGCTGGTGCAATTACCGCCAGACAAAACGGAAGTGCAGTATTGGGGCCCGAAGCCACAAAAACCACTTTTACCATTGCAGCACGCACCCTGTAGTCCAATTTATCATGCGACGGACTAAATTAATAATGATCAACTCACATTTGCACAAGAAATGCTAGGTGTACACGAGCCAACCGGGAGTGATGTGGCATTGTTGAGCGGACCCGTGACAGATGACTGAGCATGGACTGACTGGACGCAAGTCAGAGTCACTAGTAGTTGCCAGTGGAGGTTGAGGAACACGTCACGGGCACAGCGTCAATGAAACATACGTAGTAAGCTGAGGGTGATAGCACCCCACACAGAGAGACGCATGAGGGGTAGAAAGCACTCAGGCGGACAGCTCCCAGACTTTTCATTCGAACGTCCATTTGTAGAGTGCACAGGGCCACAGTGTCACGTTCCTGGCAATTCACGAAGAATGCCGATGAGCTGAACTTGCAACATTATCTAAAGGGCACTGCTGGGATCAGATCCACGGTCAAAAAAATAACAAAGCGGTTTTGCTGGGATCACATGGTTTTGAAACCGTGATAATGTGCGTCCGGCGGCGGTGTTCACAACACCATGGGAAGTAAATGCCACGATAATCAATGATCGATTCACCAATAATCAGCAGCGTTTTCAGTAGAAATCAGTGAATTCCACTTCTTTTCAGTGATAAATCCTTCACTGATTGTCACTTTTCGCTACTGGAGATCAATGATATCTACACTGATTTTCAGTGCCCAGGACAGTACGAAAATTAAAAGGAGTACACCCCCACTTGTATTGTACTGCCTTAATCCAAATCCTAAGCACATTTAGTACACTATTTAGTACACTCCTAAACATTATAAATTTGTCGAGCAACAGGGATTGAACTCAGGACTCTGCCCAAAAGGGCAACAATCACAATCTTCAACCATTAGACCACAACACCTTTTCTAGTACCTAGAATTGGATGTATATGACTACACCTCTAATCATGACTACACTTTTTAGTACACCCAAATGCACGAATTCTTGAGGCAGTAGTTGGGTACAGAATAAATGACATTCATAGCTAGCTAGAAGGTAGAGTGATACCAAAAAAACAGCCAACCATGAATAACAGTGACAAATCATGTCACTGAACAAAAGTGGACATCGAATCAGTGGCCATTTCACTATATTTTCAGCGATCAGTGAAGGCATCACTGATTAAAAGTGATTTTACTTCCCACAGTGCAACCTGCCAATGGGCCGATGCATCTTGTACAGCGCTGAGCAGTCCTGCCAGTTCGAGGGTCGCGGGATGCGACGGGTTTTAAATGGCTTTAGAGGAGTTACCATCTCAGATTCAGTTCCAGTCAATAAGTATCAGAGAATCCAAGACTCGGAGGGAATCTCGCAATTTTGCAATGTTTGTGATGCCTTGCCAAGATGTCGCGCGCCATTTCAAACATTGTGTTTCGATTCCGCTGTTTCACGGACTCATCCTCTGAACTCTTTCGTGTCGCCATCCGACGTGTGTCTGCGCCCGCGCCCCATCGCACATTCAAGTTTCAAATATTTGTGTTTCGATTCTGTTTTACTTCAGGCCATGCAATATCACTCAGTTTTTCAAACGTTCCGTTTGCAACTCCATGATTTTCCCCTTTTCGAATGTTCCACCTTCGCACGGATCCAAAGTTTTGCACATGGCCATCTATACACTGTTCGCAAACGAGATAACCCGTTAGTATGTGAGTAGGTTTCTCTCCATCCAAGACTGAATCTTTCACTCCACAACCCATGTCATTCTTTCACGCTCTTATGCTGCCGCACGTCCATAGGAGTTCGAACACTTGTTACTCTTATTTTCAATCTTGGTCAACCGCGGACATGAAATGCTGGCGTGTTGAACTAATATCCATGGGCGAGTGTCAAGGCAATTGATCGACCGGGATTCGGCCCTCACCACGCGGTGTGCAGGTCCTCGGGCCATCAACTTCGCTTTGTCCAACTCTTGTTGTCCCACAATAGTAATCCAGGTACATGTCATGTGAGAAATCGGCGAGAGCATCACGCGGCGGATGGTTCTCTGAAAAAGTACCGTGCTGTCAAGAATGATCCATATCTAGTGGACATGGTAACGAAATCATCGAGGCTTCAAGTCGGTGAAAGCAGATCCCTTTGTCTCATGGTCTCCCTGGGATTTATTTTGTTACTCCTTGGGAGTGTCGGTGGAGAGGCGCGCTCCCTGAAGAACAGTATTCATGGAAAGCAGGTTGCGCAGGATCATGCGGCCCAAGCTCATAGGCTGCAAGGCTTAGCATTGTTGGCGTCCTCATCTTCTGTCACTACAAATGGTACTTTGTTACCAACCGCGGCTACTTCAAGTGCGCTTTCAACGGCAACAACATCGGGAACAGTAAGACCAACGACGTCCGCAACGGCGACGGGAATAGCATATGCTGATACGACAGTGGTTGGGTTTTCGATCTATTCTGCCTCTAACTTGCCTACAGGCGTGTTGGAACCTCCCTCTTTGTGCGCGGACGCATTGATGGCGACTATCCAGTGTAACTCCACCATTTTACTTATGGGGTATGACTTATCTTGTACCACGATAATTCTCCCCGCTGACCAACGTATTACAGAAACCCGTCTTTCGATGCTGCCAGTCTCGAGGCAATGTGTACCGCCTCATGCACGTCATCCCTCCAATCCTACAGGGCTAACGTCGTATCTGCTTGTGTTGGTTATTCGATGCCGACCTCTAATAACAGA
>JBBPQL010000985.1:0-14155 GCA_038092515.1 Boletus subparvulus | reverse complement strand
CATCTGAGGAGGAACGAGTTCTTCAACAACTCGAATCGTGGTGGACAGGGGGCAACGCGCAAGTTCCCCTTCCACGTACCCATCCACGTTATCACCAGGCCTGTCATTCCTGTCATCGTCTCGGCCATTACCGCAACAACTGCCCCGTCTACCAATGCTCCTCCTGCCTCCGCTGGGCACCTGGTCACAACTCGAATCGTTGCCCCCTCCGTCGTCGACCCGTCCCTCAATCCCCATCTGACTCTTCCCCAATGACTTCTCGACGGTCATCTGGGTCTTCTCGCCGCTCCCCATGCCCCGCTCCTCCCCCTCGTCGTTCTCACTCATCCTACCCCCGACCCTACCGTCCTCGTAACCGCAACCGCTCCCCCATCTCCGACCAGGACACCTTAGACATCTACGAGGACATTAGCGGCGATGGCGTCATTGACAGCATAGGATGGAGTAACATCACAGGATCCCCCTGCGGGTCTGAGTCGGGGTATTTCTAATCCTTCGTCGTGGTCTCAGGGCTAGTACGGGGGTAATGTTACGATTCTTTCTTTTCTTTTACTTAGCGCTCATCTTGGACTCGCTTCCTCTTATCTTGACTTCTTACCATTCCTTTGGAATGCCTTCCACCTAAACACAGCTTCCCTTTTACATGCTGTGCATGGTTCCATTATCCCGTTTCCTTGCACCATATATGGACGTCCTTTCTTGTTCATGCGTAACTTGTTATGCAGCCTCCTCTCTTCTATCGTACAGCCCCGCTCTCTTTATATCCGCCTTAGTTCTTCTGCTAAGGACACCGCTTGGTCCGTGCGCCGCGTCTCCACCTATTTAAGTAGACGACACACCTTGTACTTTCCCTTAACTTTAATCTACTTGATTATCCCTTGTCACCTGGATCCCTCTGAGTCTCCGCGCTACTCTTGAGTGCGCGCTCCTTTGTTTAAACCCCTGCCCTTGAAACTCCCTAAGCAACCGCTTGTTGCCAGGAGTTGCTGCGGAAGCCCCCAGCATCCTTGATTCTTGAAGACGCCCTTCAAGAAACCCTCGACCCTTGTTGTTTCAAGTCTACGCTCACCTCTACCTGAGTCAAGCGTAACATATTGTTTTACCTTGGTAGGTGTTTTGTCTTTGGTTTTCATAAAGCTAATGGTACAGTGTCTGGTCGCATCATCAATAAACGACACATAGTAATGGTATCTGTGCAGGGATGTTACCCGTGCAGGTCCCCAGACATCTGTATAGGTGAGTTCGCCCGGTTTCCGTTCACGCAAGGTGCACGAATTCAGTACTGACTTTCTTTCAGTCTTTGCTTTGATACAGGCCTCGCATTCGAAGTCCTGGGGGCTATCACGCAATGAGAAACCATCAACGAGGTTTTTTCCATGTAAGTTGCGCAAACTGCTGATTGCGATGTGCCCTAATCGATGATGCCATTCTTCCCATGTCCAGGCACATTTGATCGTTATTGCAACGTTGGCCTCGTTTTGGGACATGGTTTGGGGATTGAGATAATACAGGCCATCTCTGAGGGTCGTGATAGCAAGGGGCTTATTTTTCGAATCACGCAGGAACATTTGACTGCCATTGCAAGTGACGCGGCTGCCTGCGCTATCAATTTGCCCAACGGAAATCAAGTTTTGCCTGGCCTCGGGCACATAGAGTACCCGAGTTAGGCATAGCGTGTATTGATTGTCATTTACACATGTTCGTAACAGGATAGTTCCCTGTCCGCGTGCGACAACAGGTTTATTGCCAAGTCCTTTTATGACTTGACGATGTGAGGACTGATATGTCTCGAATGCCTCGAGGTTGGCACAGATGTGTGTTGTCGCGCCGGAATCAATGATCCAAGAGTAAGCGGAGAGGTCGGCCTGGGAGGCCTTTGACATTTCGCCCTCGTCAGATATATTTACAAATGTGGTGAAGCTCTTTTCGAGTTCCCCATCGCTACTCGATTCCTGCTCTGCGACGTTAGCACGTGCCTTCCCTTTTCCCTTGCTAGAACTCGATGCGGGGTTCTTCTTTCCCTTCTCATCTCGTTCCTTATTAGTACACCCTTTTCCTTTGTTAGTGGGGTTCCTCCAACACTTCTCCATCTCATGCCCAATTTTACCACAGATATCGCACTTTGGTGCGTTTTTCCCGAACCATCTGCAATCCTTGGCGACATGGTTGCGGCACTTGCAGATGCTGCATGCCTGCTTTCCCTTTTTGGTGCGTGGCGACGACGCAGCATAAGCGGTAGCGTCCGATTGGTTTTGCCTTTTGAGGAGTTGATGTTCTTCGGATAGAGTCAATTTGGGCTGAGTGACAGTCATGGATTTAGTAGTCGTTTGTGCGAGGAGGGATGAGACAAAGGGGTTCCACGATCAAGGAAAAGTCTCGATCATGACATCTTTGAAGTCAGCATCCGAGATGTGTTTTCCCTGTGAGGCGAGTAGGTCACGGGTGTGAGTCAGCTCGTTAAGGTGGTCGGTAATGTCAGTGTCTTTGGCTGCCCACTTTTGCCAAAGCATGCTAATTGAAAACTGACCAAGCTGAATGTGAGTGGGTTCGTGAATGGTACAGAGCGTTGACCATGTTTCCACTGCCGTGTGGCAATTGACGACATGGTTGACCTCATTGTTGGATAGTCCAACGAGAATTTGTTCGGTGGCGGCAAAGTCAAGGTCTATCCATTCCGAGACGGCGGGATCCATGTCAGGACCCGGGGGTTTAGGGATGGTACCGGTCGTGATACCATAAGTTTTTTTGTGTTTGAGGATGGAGGTGATATGAGTTCTCCAGGCAAGCCAATTGTTGGCATCTGCACTTAACTTGTCATTTTTAGCGAAGGAGGTGATGGCGATAGGAGCACGATATGGATGGAAGGGTGCAGGACCAATGATGGACGATGGTATGGTAGTGGTAGTGGTAGTTGCTGGAGTGATAGCGGTAGTGGCGATTCCGGATTGGATAGGTGGCTGTGCCGGTGGCACCTGTGGTGCGGGCTGCGGCGTGCTGGATGTTGTGGGAGTCTGATTCATGATGGATAAGGATAATGATAAGGGTTCTAGGTCAGAGCGCAGGGCTCATAACCTTTCGTAGGATGACGAATACGCAAGGTGACTTAGAACTGGAACGACAAAGCCCTTTGTGGGGGCCGGGGACGAGAATTATATTATTAATCCCCTTGTACTACCTCAATCTTTATACTACGAATATATGTCTCAGATGCCTAAGCCTTGCTCTTGTCCATGCTGGTAAGGCTGAGCTTGGTTTGCTTGTATTTATACTAATGGACGGTCGCCGTACTCCAACATTGTACATACAATTTAAAATGTGCCCCTTGAAAGGCTATTTGACAGTTTAAACACAACACCTATGGATGCTAGCACTGAAAGTAACCCAAACCCCCGCTTCGCCGCTGGATAGCACTCGTCAAGGACGTAAATCAGCGAAGAAACCCCCTGCCAGACCGCTTAGTGGAGGTCATTGATGATAGACATACAGGGGAAACGATACTCGATGAGACACTCAAGATGATGAGGGCCCAGGAAGGGAACAAGTTCACAATAAATAGCTGGATTGATCTTTTGAGTGGTAAGTGTTTCAAGCGCCGACATGAGCAGGCTCTGAAGGTGCCTTTGCTGTGCGATGACTTCTGTGTCACACAAAGAGAGATTTACCGAGTATCCATCTTCAGGGGAAACATGGAATGTCATGAAAATCGGATACCAACTCAAGCAAGTTCGGGAGCGCCTTGCAAAGGGCCTCGTCAATAAGGGCGTCCTTAGCACAGAAAAGCGAAATTTTCTGCTTTTCAATATGGCCACTCACCCCGTTGCCGATGTCCGGACCAAAGAATCTATCATTACACGCATCGTGTCGCTCTTGACAGCGAATATGTCCACCATTTCACCCAATGCGCTCAACAAGGAAGGCACTCAATGCAGAGTCACGCGTGCAGTATGCCTTGCCTGTGCAGCCCATGCAGCAAGCATTCTCGATAACGCTTTTGGCCGGTTAACCTACGAGGACCACAAAGCTGCTTTTCAAAGATGTGACGAGGTGTTAGCAGAGTTTGCATGTTGGCTGTTTGGAAGTAGCACCGGCCCTGGCACTGCGAGTGGTCGGAGGCGAGAGGCGGTGAGGATCGGTATGGGGAGTGCCTTGCCCAGTGGGCACAAGAGCAGTCTCATGCAAGAAGTAAAACGAGAGATGAATGGCGATGAAGACCTTGGATTCGAGTTGATTGTGGGTGTGTTGGAGGTGCTTTCGAAACTAGATTCCCTACTGTGAATGTCCACAGTGAAGTGGTGCATCTCCGCCGTGTATTGTTTGACCGACACACGGCAGGTTCTATGTTCCGCGCTATCTATTACTGTAAATTCTGGTCCATCATAATGGATTATTTTTATGTCTTCCTTTGATCACCATACTCCGTCCCTTGGTTTGAAGAGGGAACTCACACCAGCCTATTATCAGATTATCATGGGGACGCTACCACGCTAGATCAAAGATGCGACTTGCAAGCTCTACATCTTTGGACCGACCTCCAGGCTCTCGCGGTCAAACTGTCATGCTATCTTCAAGTTCGTGATGTTTTCCCTTTCTGGCATTGTCTTGACAATTTGGCTAGTTCCCCGACTTCTTGGAGGAGGGTTTTCTCAGCCAGAAATCCGCAGATTTCAAGCAAACAGACCCCGCGGGAACATTTTACCACATTTGATCATTTCGATTACTTAATCTGTGTAATCCCCAATCTATTTACACTGTCTTTATCAAGACCAAACAACAGTTGTCCTTTGAATTGCTCACATCTCTGTGTCTTGAGGTGCATTTTGCCCTCAGAATATGGATGTTGTATTCTTCCACTTATTACAAGGTGGATTTTTAGGTCAATGGTTCACTTATCTAATACATTTGATATCGATCCCCCAACCGATCAGCACACCTCAATGGATGGCGAGGACATACCTGGAGCACTCCAAGACCCTCTACAACCACTCGAGTCTAGTCGAATGTCCCTGAGACAAAACCAAGAAGTGCGATGACGCGCGATGGTTGAGCGCACAAAGTGAGTACACAACTACACGGAGTGAGCCTGGCAGTGAAATGGTCACACCTGGTGATTCCTACAGTGATCAGGAACACCTTAGAGGCAAATCGAGCAATGACAATGACAAACATGTTGAGTTGAAATACCAGGCCAGGAGGCGAGTAGGAGGCGTCAAGGGCGATCAGGAGTGCCAGAGGATGGTGACAGCAATGAGATGGATGGGAGACGAGGCTGGAAGGATGGCACAACAAACAGCACAGCCAGCAACTTGAAACATGTTGTAATGAGGCCACTAGCTGGAGACGATGCGAGTCAACACCAATGGTACGAGCACACAAAGACGGACATGCCTGGACCACCACTGGACAAATGAAAACGAAGCCTAGAAAAGTCAGTCCGACTTGAGCGATGAGATGTGCCGCATTGGATGGTCAAATCGAGATCGCATTGGGCCAGATACAAGGAGGTTAGTAGGTGGAGTGCCTGGCACCCACCATGAGTGTGCATGAGACTGCAGAGGATGAGGAACCCCGACATCGCTACTACCCTTCCAGAGTTGTACCAGAGCAATATAATTAAAGGCAACTGCCTGAGGGTGCTTCACCCCATACGAATTAATTTCAATTGATTCTTGGATCAGACATAGTACACCTTAATTTATAAACCAACTGCTTTTATCTTTCCCAAGAGTTGGGGATTGGCGCATGTGCGCCACTATGATCTCGGTCCAATCTGCCACGTGTCTGGTCGAAAGTCACTGTGGGTGATTGCCCATTACGTCACGGTTTGCACCCATGGCTGAGAAAATGCATGGAAGACAACCTTTTGTTGATCTTCCCCAAGGATGAGCCCCAATACCAGGGTCCACTGGGGTGGTATTCATGTCAGCATCCTCGGGTTATTGGATTATCGAATGGTCGCTACAAGTGTACAGTATGTATGTCAGGGCCCATTTTGAACATGGTCACAACAGTTTGTGACCGAGATCCTGACAGATCGTTGTCGGTGGCAGTACTCACTACTACGCCGGTAGTGTGCCACGCTAGCCTCAGCAGGCTGGAACATGTTACATGTGCCTGAGCGTCGTGCATAGTACATCTACAAACACGAACCACATAAATCCTGCATAAATGCACACCTTATGTGTCTTAGTTTGGTTTAGTCTGTTTTGGCCATCGCTACCAAGATCCCGGGTTAACAATCAAAGTAATCAATTCGTATGACAAAGGGTGCTGATAAATTGTCTAAATAAGGCAGTATCTATGACAAATTTTATTCTGCTCGCAGTAGAGATAAGCCTCGATCTGTAATAGCCTTCTGTAAGTAATCCAACTTGACCCCTTCCAATTCCTTCCTGTGTAATTGTGTGATAAGGTCCATTGTATGAGTGTAAGGAACTCGAAATAAATCATTCGTGATAGGGGCGTCGAGATATTGTCCATCCCGATAGTCGTGCAAGGCAGCATAGATCGCTGCACCGGCAAGCCCAAAAATTTGGTCGATATTGCCATTGTCCCCGATAGCTTTGTATAGCTTGCCAGGCACTAGAAACACAGTGTCGAGGATCATGTTGATGAAAAATTCTGTTGAGAATATCAGATCGTCCGCCACCAGATGGTTAACATCTGGTGCCTACTGATAGGTCAGACTCACTCAGAATATATCGTTGCAGACTCACCATCTGGCCCTTGGTGAGATATGCACCATCTTTTAGCAGAAGCTTGAGAGCTTCTTGTTTGTGTTCCACCTCGGAAGCTGCACTAAATATTTGTGGCCGCAAATGATATTCTTGCTGTACACGGCAGAATGCATACTGTTTGAACAGCTATCGCACGGCCATCATCATGTTGTTGACATCCCCCTCAATTTTTAATGATGTTCGGACTACTTGTAGAAAGGAAATGAATATTTCAGTGGAATCAATGTGGATACACATTTACATTACCTGGGTTATCGGTCTCGGCCTGTGTTGCCTGACAGATCATGTTCTTGATGTAGTGCAAGCAAACATCATTCATCGGCACAGCTTCTGTTCAAAACATACACTTCACAATCTCCTTTTTTGCCCACTCCAAGATCCGCGTCTTCAGTGCTTCGTCGTCTGTCAGTGCGGTAGTATTCATCCCCACTGGGTTAGTGTCTGTGTGTGATATTGCAGTGTCGGCAACTGCCACTGGGCCGCTGGCAGTAGTTGGTAGTGTGGCGGCGGTGACGGGGGGAGGGCAGCATGGTGCTGATGTTGTGGCCGAGCCACATTTTGTGGTTTGCCCACAGTCTAGGATAGTCCGTGAGTTTTTAGATACTTTGCTGGGGGAGCTGCAACATACGTGAATGACATTGGTGAGTGCATTCGCATATCGGCGGGTCATTTGTATCCCTGGTCGGCTGGGGGCGACGCTGATGACATATTTGGCCAGTTGTGATGCATTGAAAAGGATCAATGGAGTTGGATGGGTTAGGTAGTTTTGCCACGATCTGAGGAGCGTATAGGGCCGGATGACAGCTCTTGCGGAGGAAATGTCGATGTCAAGGGTTCTTGCTGTACACTGTACGCTGTGGAGCTGCTAAACTCAGATGGTCCCTGCTGTGCGCTGTACACCATGGAGCTGCTAAACTGGGATGCCGAGGGTTCTTGCTGATAAAACGACAATGCACTACCACTTGCGCTGGGAGCATTGTTGTATACGTGCCAATCAAGCATGGGTGGATCTTGCTGACTCGGATAAAGCGACGATGATGCCACCGTGGAAGCACTTGCAGAGGGAGGATAGTAATCGTAATTAAACTCGGGGTTACTGAAGGTGGATGGGGGCAGATCTTGCTGGAATGATGGCGCCGCGGTACCGCTTGCAGATGGGGGGTTTGAGTGCCACTCAAGGCTGCTAGCGCCCATCGATCGAGCTTGATCTTGATAAATTTGCGATGCTGTCACTGTAGCATATGGTGAAGTACTGGAACTGTCTATCGTTTCGCATAGAAATGTCAAATCTTGTGGTGTTTTGCCGCTGCGTGCCAACTGGCTGGTCATGTCTTGGCCACCTGGGTTGAGTTGCGAGCCCACAGGCGGTCTTGGAAAGTGCTTTTTGAGAATATCAGCACTTGTACCTGAGAGTCAACACAAGGACTTACTTTGTTGGCATTGACTCTTCACTGGAACATGGTAGAGAAAGATAAGATCAGCAAGAGGAGTAAGCAGTTTACAAGGTGTCCATCATGATGTTCATAAATAGAAACAATATGATTTACGGATTTGGATACACTCGAAGGGTTACATAGGATCGCGCAAATAAACAATCTACTGATTCATGCTTGTTTCAGGACCCACAAGCCTCAATATGCTATCATCTGTTGAGCTTGAGTTAGCTGTGTAATACTTGATTGATCTGTAATGCCAGAAACTCACTGCTACTGCTGTGTATTGTCATCGGAGGAGAGTAGCCCTGTAAACGGTTCCTCAACTGAAACATCAGAATTTGGTGAGGATGAAGGTTCGGGGCCCTCGTGGTCCTCTGCTCACACCGCCACCATTTCCATCTGCTCCACCTGAGCATCTGTGATCATCAATGCCACAAGTTCATCTGCATATACCGCGTGATAAAATGCCGTGTTGTCCTCAACATCCGGAATGCCATGATCATCCATGACGTGCATCAACAAAGAGAGCTGCTTCTCTGTGACAGCTAAATTGCCTTCATTTTCCATACAAATCTCAGTCAGCAGGTCTTTGTGATGTTCAGCGGTTTCTATTTCTGCCTTGGTCAGAGCAACCTGCTGTAAGATGCAATCCCAAGATGCGTGCTTGGCTTCGACCGCTTTAACAATCACCTGGTTGGATAGTCATGACAGGCCTTGAAATAACATGTCACGACCCTTTTAGTTCATTAAGTGAATTATTGGTACTACACCCTTAAAGCACTTACCTCATCAACATCTTCCAATGCCATCTCGGTGTGTGATGAACGACCCATAACTCTGGTAGCAAAACGAAGTTCCAAAGGGGGGGGGTTGGCTCACTTTCTGTAGGGCTGATATCTCCCAAACATATGTTGTTTTGCATCTAAAGTACACTGCCTAATAGCCATGCTTGGGTTCTGAGGTTTCTGAGGTGGAGAGGAAGGAGGTGTACATAGATCTACACCCATCTGTGGATCTTGCGGATCTTTGCTTGATACTCTGTCCTCCGTATCGTGGTAGCTTGAGCGCTTGTGTGGCGAGAAAAGCAAGGCATTGGGGATAAAAGGTGGCGATGATTCAGTCTTGGGGCTAGGTTCTGAAGATGAGTCCACAGATAATGAAAGCTGAGGGATTGAACATGTAGACGAAGACTTGACTGACATAGCAGTCCTTATTGTGCTTGTTGTACACAAGGCTGAGGACTCGTTGTGTCGGAACTTATGTCGGAATCTGAAAGACTTAGAGAATCCATCATACTCGAGCGACTTTGACTCACATGGACTCCCTTAATACTTTTGACTCTGAGCATCACCCTTTCCACTGTATTGGATGTCAAACACATTTTCCTACTTCTTTTGCATTGATTGATCACTTGGATGCTGAAGGAGTGGTTTGTGCAAGCCTCTATCCAGTGCCTCAAATTCCTGTGCCTCCTGCTCTTCAGCAGGGAATTGGAGATGATGATGTCTCAGCTGGTTATCATCCAACCTCTGGCCATACCTTTGGAAAAGGTGAAAGTATCCTCAATCACATGAAGGCTCACGAGCACGAAGATTACCACCAGTCAAGCCCGTACTACCCCTTTGCAGACAAGGGCGAATGGGAGTTGGCGAAGTTCCTAGTGTTAAACTTCATGCAAACCCAGATGAACCATTTCCTCAAGCTCAAATGGGTAAGGGTAAGGAACAATTTTATGATTGTTACTGACCTCAGTAGTTCGATACTCGGGCTAGACCATCATTCAAATCAGCTGATCAAATCCTTAGGTGGATAGGACACTTGCCCCATGGTCCACAGTGGCATGTAACCCCTATGGAAGTTGTAGGCTACAAGACTACACACCCTGTTCAACTTATCTGGCGAGATCCACTTGAAGTGGTCATGGATATATTTTCCAATCCGATCTTTGCGAACCATATGACATACATATGACCCTCACATAGTCAAGCAGGGGGAGGATCAAGAGTACAGCGAGTTTTTCACAGCCGACTGCACGTTTCAAATTCAGGTATGTCTGACTCAAACTGGATACCTGCCTGGTCTCAACGTTATATTCTGTAGGCCCAACTCCCCACTGGCACAACCATCATCCCTATCATTCTCGCTTCAGACAAGACCCCAGTGACGAAACACACCAGAGGGCTGGAGATGTACCCTGTTTTCATGATGATAGGCAACATCCAGTCCGATGTGAGGATGCAAGCGTCATCTCATGCCTAGCGCTGCATTGGTTTCATACCCATCCCCCACTTCGAGGTCCATCCAGATTACCAAACAATTCTCATATCCCACCTCTTCCATCGGTGCTTGGACATTATTTTTGACTCATTGAAGATGTTTGCTGAGCATGGTACTGCTCTCGCAGATCCAACTGGCTTTATACGACACTGCTTTACCCCACTCGTTGCGTACATTGCAGACTTACCTGAACAACAGCTCATTGCTTGCATCTCGAAGAATGCTTTCCCGATAACTACAGCAGAACTATCAGACTTTGGTGATGATACACCATATCCTCCACGAACAGGTGAATCCATGCTATGCCAAATCTTCCAACTGTGCGAGCACATGGATCCATGGGACCTTCCTCAGTTCCAGAAAGCAGCGAAAGGTGTGAAGTTACTGGGCATACACCAGCCTTTCTTTAGGGATTGGAGATTTGCCGACCCAGCTCGCTTTCTGAACAGGGAGATCCTTCACATGTGCCACAAATCCTTTTTCAACCATGTCCTCACTTGGTGCAAGGAAGCTGCTGGTAATCATCTACTTGATTCCCGCTACAAACAGCAACACAAGTGTGTGGGTGTCAGGCACTTTGCTTCCAGTGTTTCACACACAAAACAGATGACGGGCAGAGCCCATTGCGACATCGAAAGGATTATCGTTCCCATCCTAGATGGGTCTGTTCCACCTCAATTTATCTGTTGCATGCGCACCATCATGGAGTTCATGTACAGGGCACAAGATCCCATTCACACCGACTCATCTCTCGCTTCAATGACCACAGCTTTGCAAGACTTCCATGATATGAAACACGCCATCCTTGAGGCAGGTGCATGAAGGGGGACCAAGGGTGCCAAGGATAACTTTACCATTCCAAAGCTCAAGCTTTTGCATAGCTTTGCACACCATACAAAGGACAATGGTACTCTCATTCAATATATGGCAGACATCAGTGAGCGACTTCTCATCACTCATTGCAAGACACCCTTCGAGCGCACGAGCTGCCAGAGCAACAATTTCATTGACCAGGTTGTTGAGTTACTGAATAACGAGGAGACTATTCATAGCTTTGACCTCTACCACCTGTTACAAGGTTTGAATGTGGCCCTTGACAATGCCATTCTCATCGAGAATGATGAAGTTGCCGTGGTAGATCCAGCACTATCATTTATCGAACGTATCGATCTGGAGAAGGAGAATACATTCCGTGGGCCTTGACAATATCACAACCATTTCAACAATCCCTCCAGCTTCTTATCCCAAAATGCTGCGCTCGCATTCCACATCACAGTACGCTGCGATTATGCAATGTTATCAGTCGCTCAAATGCAGACACTTTACCAACTTCCTGACTTGCCGCAGGCAATAATGAACTACATATATTCATTCGGCTTCCAGTGGAAATCTGACCAATCTGTGGGATGTCCGTGGTTCGGTCTCCACTTGGAATAAATGCCACATCCAGTTGCACTCATCGTTTCGAATGCAATACATCATGAAGAGCCAAGTCATTCAGGTGTTTCCTCCTTCCGACACCCACCCGTTTGGAAATTGTGATGCGGTGCTCCTGAGGCGCAGGAATGACACAGAGAATTTTGGTGTGGTTCATTCTTTGATGTCTACATTTATGAGATTCTTACTGAAACTAAAACATTTAGATGTTGCCCAGGTGCGAGCGGTATTCACACCGAAAACAAAGAAGATCCTTTCCAACTACCTTGCTCCCATTCCCCTCCTTTATGTCCGCTATTTCGACCTTGTTGCATTGCCTGATCAATGTCCTGGTGTTGGGCTATGCAAAGTTCAGCATGCCCCCCCATCTTTGATAGGTGTCGTCGTTCCCCTCAGTGATGTCATACATGCTGTGGAACTGGTACCCATTTACAGTACTACAATTCCAGGAGTATCAGTGTGCAGTGAGACATGCATGGAGGCGTATGTCCAGTATTATGTGAATGTACATATTTGCAGACAAGGAAACATACCATATATTGCAGAAGAGCCTCTAAATCCAGCTTTGCCCAGTGTATTAGATTAGATTCAATATGCTGTTGATCATCTTATCTCTCTATTGGGTCACCGACTTGCACCTCCGCAACCTAATTTGGATCGTTGTAGGGTCAGCAGCCCTCTCCACCAATCAGATGCAGAGACCCTGCATCATGTAAACGTTCGTAAGCTGTCAAACCTAAGCGTTCATTTCAGCTGTTTTGCAGATGTAGTACTGGCGTTAAGTTACGGTATGTAGCTGAGTCTGTCCCACACCAGCGAGATGCAGTCACACAGCAGCACACAGCCATGCACTCGGCCTGCATGTAATCCATTTGAAGTTGAATGCATGCAAAATGGCAATATCTTCCAAACATCGTGCACGGGAGAGCATAACATACAGACTTTCTGTCCCCCTACACCCTTCCAAATCTATAATTAAACTTTGAACGGTAAGACCTTGTGCTTTATGTGTGGTAATAGCGAACCCGGGCATGATTGGGAGTTGCGTTCTCTGAAACTTACTCTTTTTGCCGCTATGTGGATGTGTGAAAGCAAGATTGACAGTGCAACTGCATGTCGTTCAGGTAAGTTGCTAAGCGGTTCCTGAGCGGCATCAGAAGTCTTTACAATGCATGAGTGTGCATGTCGGTGGCCATCAGCATCAGTAGTGAACCGAATGGACATGAGTATGCCAGTACAACCGTTCACAATCCTGTTTGGAATATTGAAATTTTGGACAATCATAACCGGCATCCTGAGGACTAAAGGTAGTCTGCCTACACGCTGATTGGTACTCCCCGAATGACAGTTAGCGAGGTGGTCGCATATGGACAAGTATACAATGAAGAATGACTTCACTGATGAAATGGCAGCAAGAAATGCTAAACACCCTGGAACTTCAATGGGTAACCATCTCCTCAATGGTCGGCCAACCTAGTACCCTCATTCCAACCCTTGGGAAGCTGCCATTCCAGGTCTTGCTGCAACTGGCTGTCAGGATAGGCCAGGACATAGTGCACCTGAATCGATGGCTTGCCTCCTGGCCCCTTCAACTTCTTTCCCAGAGGGGGCTGATCTGAATCGTGTTTCTCCAATAGTTTGCTAGTTGACCCAATGATCTTGCGTATCTCCACATAGCCTTGCTCGGATCCACCATGTTTCCCAGACATGGTCATTTGGAGCACCCAGAGATGAGCAGACCTAGCGGCGAAGTCAAGGTCAACAAGAAAAGAATCGATCAAGGGGAAGTTGGATTCAGAAGGAATATAATACTGGTCATTGGCGAGTGGTTTGGGAAACCCATGTTTTTTTTGGAACTTGACCTGCTTTCGTTGAAAATTTGGGAACCCACAAGTCTCCTTGGCGGAAGGATCATAAACAAATTTGACGGATTCAGAGACCTTGCTTCCCAGCATCTTGTAGAACGACCATTTACCAGTTCCCTCTGTAATGTTCCGGTGAACAAGTGACTCAAAGAGTGATCCTGTGAGGCCTTTCCCCTGGGGCACAGATAAGAACCGTTTAATGAATGAGCGCACTTCATTCTCAGATGTTGCAACGTATTGCTCTGAGAGTTGCTCCTTGATGTATGTAGACTTGAAGCCGACCCTCCAAACTTGTTGCCCCCCAATCTCACCAGTAGGATTGATGGAGATAACACGGTGCGAGCTGGTTGTTGATGGAAACTGGTGGGTCGTGATGATTTCCTGCACAGTATCCTCCAGCTGTTGC